>JAYRBW010060636.1:0-10685 GCA_036023295.1 Invenusta paracnida | reverse complement strand
TTTTTGTGTTTTTATCTTTAATGTTCTATCTCCGGTATTTTTTATTATTTTAATAAACCGATTTTATGATGATGATAAATACCTACTGTGTATAGGTAAATACATCAAGAAAATGGATATGATATGCAAAATGAATAGAGAATATATATTATCTTGTTATTTAGAAAAGGAGATTGCGTTTATTATAGGTAATCATCTTTTCCTATTGATATAGGGAGATACAAATATATGAAATTGTTATAGTTAATATAATAGGAATATCATGAACAAAATTCCTAAACAGCTTTTTAATCATATTCGCTAATGACCTGTCCTTGCTGTCTAACCCGATACCTAATTTATATTATATTACTCGCTGTTATTGTTAAGTCTTTTTTTTACTCTGATAACTTAGATATATTTTCATTTCCAAAAGCTTACAAAAGCTTATAATTTAGCATGACTGATATCCGTTTTTATGTAATATTTCATGTTTTATTTTTTTGGTTTAAATTATTCATTTATTATTTTGCCGTCAGGTGATTACTATTACATAGTTATTCTTCTCGTGAGTCTCCTTATAGTAATTACGTCACTTTGTCATGTCATATAACCCATTGGGTATACTCATTATATATAATTCTGCATTTTGTACTATTGCTCTAATCTCAAACGCACTCGATTAGTTAATAACAATATTTTTAAGCTATAACTAACATCACTTAACCTTTTCCAACTAAAAGGAGACTTTACTCAGCATAATGTAACATTATGTTTTGTTATAAATTGAATTGCTTGTATATAGGTACATACATTGGTACCTGTGTACATAGTCGCACAGTGGATACACTCGGTCGCAATTGTTGAAAACCATGCAGTAATCAGTTTTCTTATCTTTAATTATAATATTATATTATACCCGAAGTGTAGTAGTATAATATATATTATTATACAAAAAATGCGTCGCAATAGACCAATTTTGCACTGTTGACTCTGTTTTTAGCCACTTGTACGTCAACTGCTTATAGCTATGTTGTGTAAAAGCAACCCTTATCGTGTTTCTCGCTTATAGATTGAAGAACTAAATGCAACATTGTGTTGTAGCGTTACACCTAGAGACATGGTATTATGTTTTATTGAAGACTATGGCGCACCACTATACTTTAGGTGACTTTATTCAACTGCGTAATTTAGTTTTAAAATAATATCATTTACTAAACTCTGAAATTCATATAATATGTAATGTAGGTATAAAGTAATGTTAATGTATGTACATCGGTTGTTTTAAGTAGGGTTATGAAATATTAAGATCTATGACTTTTTTGTCTGAAACCAGAGTAAAGATTAGTTTATAGGAAATGTAGGAATAGTAATGTTAATTGATTTTATTTGAAGTAAAATTATGGTTTTTTAATTTGTATTAAAATTAAAATGTTTGACCAGCTTCTTATTCTAAAATGATTAACACTAACAATTCAGCTTAGTAATTTATAAAAATGTATGCATTAATTTTAAGATTTTAAAAATGTTAATTAAATTAAAAATCTTTAATTAATTAGATATTTGTCTATACTCTTCATATTGTGTGTTGATGCAGATTACCTTATTTAATACGGTATTATAATATGACGTTTCATTTGAATTCATTTAATATATCTTTATTTTATATCTTAATTTTAAATATATGTATACATAGTTATTTCTGATCTATGGATCAAACCCGTTTTCTAACTTCTCATCTTCTTAGGAGCGTCATCCCTGCCAGGTGATTCATATACGTAACATTATAGTATACGTATGTGTAAAGGCAGGTTATTCACGAGGCAATGCTGACGGTGTTCGTTAGTTCATTAACTGACTACATCTATATTTGTTTTCTTACTTACTACCATTATCAATGTACATAGGTATATGCAAATTTGTATAGACCAATCTGTGTAAGATAGACAGCCGTGTATGCTAGTAATGCAACATAGTAATGGATGCCACTATATACCAAAGTGCACTTCTAAAGACAGGAAGTCATTCTTTGTGACTTTAGTTGATTCTTTCGGACTGTATCCTAGATAACGACGTTTAAATTGCTACCTATAATACATTCAAGATTTGTGGAACGAATCAAGCCACTTCGTAAAGACTATAGATAGTACCTAAATTCACGATAGCTCTTGTCTGTTATTCTACTTTCTTATTATGCCTCTAGAATTTAATCTTTTCACATTAGTTACATTAAATTGGTTCGTACAACATAGCATTTAGGCATCAAGATTGATATTAACGCTGATTATAGTATATTTCTTATTTATATAGCATATAGCATATAGCATATAAACTAAAGTCTATATTCAACGTCAAAGGTTCAAATAGTCAAGGTTCTCTACATACATATATTGTCCATGTTATACACGCTATAAAATTGTTATATATATTTACTCTAATCATAGATTTTAATCATGGTGTTGTTGTTCATTCCGCGCTATATGTCGAAGAACAGATACCGCTTAACTTAGATTGATTTGATATTAGAAATTCACATCGTGTGTACCAATTGTTCTATTATTACTCTTTTTCTACGGATCATGGATCACAGTTTAAGTTACTTGTCTAAATGAGTTCAAATTATACTCGTTAATACAGTTCGCTAAGAGCTCACATGCGAGCGATATGTTATTATCAGCTGCGACCTTGCTCTATCTATATACATATACCGAGAGATACGTTTTCAAACCCTGCACAAATGACCGCACTTGGATGTTGTAAACAAAGTCTTGACTTACGTTATATTATTTTGTAATATAAAAATGTTGTTAACGTGTTTCGATTATGCCTATATGCGATATCCAACGTGTGTTTGGACTACATTAGCATATTTTAGCATATAAACCTTTAAGCCTTTGTATTAAATTTGTATATTTAGTAATTTGGATGTATTGCTGATGTACATTATATATGCAATCAATTATTTAGATGGATGCATCGGCATTCTATTTAATTATTGATTTACCTTATCATATTGGATCATAATTTAAATTATTATTTATATATTATATATATAAAGCCATCACTAAATTTGTATCTAATAATGTGCATACATTATATATTAAATAAATTGGATCATCAGTTTATTGTTTAGCATGACAACGCCCTTTTTTAAACGTTATGGTGCCTGTCACTTCTACAAATCTCTTTATTAATAAGGCGATATTATGTATTTAGTTATATAACTTCTCAACTCATATTATATTGCAATCTTTTTTAATCGTCAGCAGCTTACACATATTATAAGCATTAATCATATGCACAATCATAAATTGTTAACTGTTAGCATGAGTTGGGTGTGAAAGTTGTATTAAATTAAAAGTAGCACAGAATTTAAGTATATTTAAAAAGTCGTAAAGGAAAAGTCGTAAAGAATTAGTCTGAATTAGTCGTATTTAAATTGATTAATAATATAATTAACTACATATATCTACAACCTAAGAAAAGTCAACAGAAAAGTTCAGTTTTCTGTCGCTGCCATTATTCGTATATTGAAAATGTCACTTTGGTCTCGCGAGACAATCAAATTTAAATGCCTCATAAGATTAATGCCCCGTATACACCTTCAAGCCGACTCGTCAAGCCAAAATTACCGATCCACACGGTCAAGCCAGCGTCAAACCAACCTGATGGCTTGGCTTGACAGAAATTAAACTTGTTAAATATTCTCTGTCAAGCCAACGCCAAAATGTTATTGTTAGATAAAGTAATCATGGGATTCAGTATAGCATAAGATCACTTCTTCACTACTTCTTAGGCTGAACTCATCATGAAAAAGTAATACACAATAAAGATACATCATTGTTTTCTTAATTTGTTGCATTAAAAATGGATAAGTTCATCAAGCCCGCTTGACCGTGTTGACACAAAATTTGGCTTGACGAGTGGGAAGGGAGGCATAAAGCAAATCATGTTAAAAAACTATAAAATGGTCGCGATGTACTTTTTTGTTTAGTTTTCAATATTTATGATTGGAACCATTTATTAAGTAATTGATAATTAAAATAATTTGTGATCATATATATATTTTTTAAATTTCAAATTGCTTTTACATTTTTATTTTTCCTTAATTGTCATGAATTTTTAACTTGGTTCTTGATGCAAACTATATTTCAATAATTACTATTATTAATTACTATTAACGATTTCAGTGCAATCTGAGCACGTGTTGGTTTGCCGAGTTTCTACTGAATATTCAAAGTGGTATTATACTGCTGCCTTCTTCCTATCTTTATTGCGCTATTATTTTATTTTATTCTTATAGGTTCAATAGAAAGAATGTTATTACTATAAATCATATTAACTTTTTGAAGCAAACATATATAGAATATTTTTAAGCCTGTGTTGTAGATTATGGTACTAATTTTACTTGTTAATTATCTCTGAGTAAACCTAAAACAATTATCTTACTTACGATTTATAAAACTTTCTTTTTGAAAAACGTTTTTATTTTACATATTTCTAAAAATATATTCTTAAGTAACTCCCTGAGTTTGGTGGAACTTCGCAAAATCTATTTTTTAGACAGTGAGACAAGTATTTTTATATAATTATTTATAATAAAATGAATACCATGGATGGTTATATAATATAAATGATGTAAACCATAGAGTTCACATAGTATACTCTATTATGATGAAGACAATAGCGGGAATGCCTGCGAGCTATTACTATATGAAATATATAATGTATAGCTCGCAGACGTCCCTGGCAATAGTCATTGGTTATATTCGAAACATTGATATGTATCTATCTTTTTATTTTAACCATGCTAATATGAATATATATAATTTGAAGTTCTATGTTTTAACAATTAAACTGTGTAATAAAATTACTATGTATTCTTATACTATTAACTAAACCTTTTTAGAAATCAACGCGAATAATTCCTAATATACCTAGCTTATTTTATTCACTATAGCGCACTGTGTAAGTTATTGATTTATTTTTTGTTATTAACGTACTCAATAATTGTACTGAATCGAACCTCATAAAATGTATTATTTTTCTTGAGTGCCATTAGAAAACTACAAAGCTGTTACCATATTTGACGTTAAGTTAATATACATGGTGGTTATATGACTTAGTCTTCGTGAATGAAAACTATAACTGTTTACTATGCGAAGTTGTAATCTGTAAAATGCTTTCATAATGCTTACTGCGCAGCAGTTTTGTTTTCTTATATTATGTGTGATTATTCTATATACATAGTATGAGTATATGAGTGAAATATGCGTTGTGCAATAAAATTTGCTGACATTTGCATTCTTATATTAGGTCATATCCTAACGCAATAGTCAATAAAGTACGTCTTGTTAATTTTAATAATTTTGCTTTTGAATTTAATATAATTTTATAAATAGGGTATACAAATGAATATAAGCAATTCTGCAAATATTTATTTAGGACTTTCATTTAAGTGTTTAAATTGTGCTAATTAGCAGAAAAAGAAAGATTTGTTTTCATTTAACTATGTGGCCTCTATGTTTTAAAAAAAATATCCAAATCTAGGACAAAACTGATTATGTAAGTTGTTTTACGTATAAAGCATTGTAGTCACAATTTCGGCACCACAGCAGGATAACAAAGACTACTGAAAACCGACGTTTTCTCATATATTATAACTTATATAATTTGACATGTGCCATATAATGTTCATAATTTAAAAAAAAATAAGGGACGTTGTCTTTACCCATTCAAACCTTTAATATGGACAGGTCTTTTTTTTACAGACATAGATTATAATGCTATATATGTATAGTTATTAGACTTCGGTCCTGTTTTACTTTATATTCTTATTAACTTTAATCCATTTAACAATCGGTTTAATAAATTCATTTACTTTTTAATGCTTAATTTTGCTTTGAACCAATGTTTACATATGCTAGTATCCATTTTAACTTTTTTTTAATTAACATAAATTTGAAGAAATAGTAATTAAATTTTACTTTTAGTGCATAAAACGATAATTTACATAAAATAATTACTTCGGCAGAATATTAAATACGTATAATATTAACTTTTGTATACGGGACTGTTTGCCCTCTTGAGTATTAAAATTATTATTTAATTAACGGACTGAAGTATAGGTAATACCAAATGTTGTTCACAAAAGCAAATAGTGACACCCAGCTACACAATGAACTCTGTTTATTGGTATACTATAGATTCTGCGTAACTGCATAATTCCTCACAAATGAACTATAGACTATATATAGTAATATTATATTTAAAAAATGGTATCATAATAATAAAGAAATTGTAATTACTTTTAGGTTAGTAGGTTATGATGTGATGGCAATATTTCAATATAACTCATAAACAAAGGAGATGTTTGGCCTTTTTTGAAGTCTTAAACTTATTCTCTACAACGCAATGAAAGCGGCTCTCAGGCACACTTATTGCTATTTTCCAACCGTCTTTCCTTCGATGCTTTACCTATATCTTATTCCGTTCGTTTCAATGGAGCATATGACTCTCGTATCTCGTGACTCCACTCTCTGACGACACACACAAACACAACTCCCTCTCTCTTTGTTCTAGAACTTTGTTTTAACTGCTGCTCTCTATCTTAATGGCAGAACCTCCCGGAATCTCTCTCTCTGTATTTCACTCAATGCGCGCTTATTGATTGTAACATTTTGTGTTTTCTTTGTGACCCATTTTAACCTAACGTTGTTGTTAGCAACTTTAGTTTCGGCGTTGTCGATATTGTGGTCTATTATACCTACTACGCTTTATGGTATACTTCCAACTACAAGTTTAACATAAAGCCACTCAAATAGAAATATGTTTGTAATTTTCTTATAGTATACAATCATTCTTACGTTATCGTTACAAAAGTTGGAATTATTATTTCATAATTATTTTTAATAAAGTTTAATATTGTTATATTTATTCGTATATATTAATTTAAAAAATACCCTGTTCTATAACTAGAGTGGGTATTATTTTATATTGATTTAATTATTATGTTAAGCAGATCAATAGTACTAAAATAAGGTAGTTTATTTGTATGATGTTAGAATACTAGGTTTAGTATTCTTTTTAGTGCAATAATTTTTTTATTCATAATACATATTAGTTATGCCTTACATTTTAATATTTGCACGTGTAATATAATACTTATAAACATATCCCATAACCCATATAAGAGTTAATTTTCTTTCATAACCTAATTATTTTAAGTTATAATTAGTGATACTGATAATAATCCATCATTCTTTAAACAAAATATTGCATAATTATAATTCAATAATTCTTCCATGACGACTAAATAAAATTGGTAGATGTTAATTAACTATGAGTTAGTTAGTTAACCATTGTTAATTTTTATAGGCACTACATTTTATTTTCCAAGAATCTTATCATGTTTAAAGTTAAGTGTTATATCCCTAACATTTACAATCAATTGCATCGTAATTGCTATCGTATAGTGTTCCAGTATGCCTATTAAATTTCAGTTAAAATTGATTTTTATGTAAAAATGTTATTAAACAATATATTTTAAATATCTTAACAGAAAAAATTAATTATATAGAATTTTTATATATAAATGAAAATTAATTTTCAAGTTAAATTTTTTTACCAAGATAGAAAACCTTTCCCATGCATAAATGAATAGTATATTTTTTGATACTCTCAAGTAATATATATATACCTATATGCAACACATCTATTTTAAAATTTATATATACATGCTAATAATTTTATTAAAATTTATTGTCAATTTTTCTATTTATGTATCTATTACTATAATCATGCATATATTTGTTTATTATTGTTGTCCAATCTATAGTAAGACACCAATCCAAATTCCGATCAAAGTGACAGAGCCGCGGACCGCCATCCTCTACCTCACGGACAATTTGGCCCATATCACCGAGCTGAAACGGGCCATCCACGTTGCGAGCATAGAAGAGGCACCCGCTCATCGCCACGAAGTAATAGCTCTGCACCGGCATGGACACCCATTCGGAGGGCTGCCAATGCTTTTCTGGGTGAGTCTCTTCACCCTGGTTGCTCTCTTCCATCTCTTCCTCTGCAAGTTGATCTTCAATGAGTACTGTAGAGGGGACCAGAGTCTCATACCACCTCCACCTTCTTACCATGGCTATCATCGGCATCAGTTTGTAGTCAGTCATAGACCCATAACCTCCAAATATGTCATCTAATCGAGACATTGTGTATTCTGTTTATACACTCTTCTCAGATAAGAACTTAGTATTCATACACAGACTTTGTTTTGTACATACCATTTTCTGATTTTTTCATTTAGGCGTTAATTGCCACTTGTTAAACTACAACCTGAATTTTAATATGACTTGCAATATATTTTAGAGCCTTGTTCAAACAAATTCATCTAACGTGTATATTTCTACTCTTACCCGGTTCTGAAAGACTATGATGGGGTACACCGTTATTATAAGTCATGTACAATAACACCAGGGGTTTTTTTAAGGAAAATGTTAGGGACCCTTTAGGCAGTTGGAAGGGTGGTGTGCACAGGGACAGTATCATTTTTTTAAATTTTTCTCTGATTCTAGGGACCCGAACAGGTTCCCTAAAACACCTTTAAAAAAACCTGATAACACAAAACTATTTTATAGCATGCACAATGTAACGGAATGCATAGTATCATTAAAAGGACATTAAATCAAATCCTATAGATCTTGTTTGTTTCATTTAGATTTTACACATATTACATTACATAACAAATTATATATTTTCTTAAGTAATATTTATATTATTTCATATTATAAAGTGCCTGTTACAAAGTACATATTTAAAATGTTCTCCAGTTTCTCCAAATTTATGTATATTTCAAATGTATATATGTTTATATGAAACATTACAAAATTTTTAGCATATTTATTGAATTGTACTTCTGATTTATTTGTGGTTTATGTAATGGTTGTCAATATGTTAACTACTTTTAACCTATCACATTTACTTAAAAATCCAACATTTCAATATTAGTACAAATAATTCTGTCTGATCTACTGAGATAACCAATTCTTCTAAGCAACTGTTTTCCTCAAACGTACTTTCAACATAATACACAATACTTTGTTTAATATTCAGAGTATTTATTTGGCTCTATTGTCTAAGTTACTTATTGACTGTTCTAATTGTATTTTTTATATATACCAATTAAAAAACTATGTTCAGGACCTCAAAGCACACCCACATATATAATAGGCCTTTATTCATGAAACTAGTTTTTATTTAAACTATCCTACAGTATTCAAGTTTTATAATATAACTGTATATATATGTACATCACAATCAAACATTTATACACCGTGTCTTTACGCAGATATATTGGAAAAACTTTCAGTCTGACGCTAGAATTATGATAGAAAACCTTTTGATAGTGAAATTGCTTTCCTAAATTATTTTGAACATATCAACAAGCTTTAATTCGCTCCACTAATTTTATAATCAGTATGTACTATCACATCCTATCAATCTTTTGACGTATTTATGCTTCAATTTTTGATACGATACTTGTGATAACTATAACCAATAGAATCATCGAAACATTCCGCTTGTGTACAAAATATATGTAAAGTAGTAATATGTATACATTATAACTATTATATATTAAAATTATACGTTTTCCAACGATTACTATATTTGTACAATTTTTATTATCTACCGGGAAAATAAATCTAGATTAGCCCGCATATTTAAAAATTATAATGTATGTAATAGATAAACATAGACTCTTATTGATATCTGTATCAATCAGTATAGGTATTAAAATTGTATAGATAACCCAAGAGTTTAAATTATTTCGTCATTAGAATGTCCGACGACGAAGCCGGAGTTATTTGATGATCCACTATTATAGGAAAATTGATTTAACACTATAAGTTAAATTGTTAATTTACCTTTTTATTATTTCCGCATAAATGAAAATCATGAAGCTCTCACTATAGACTAACAACAAATATTGTTAGTCTATAGTCTTCACTAGCTAAATGCTTTGAAATGAACACTTTCGGAAATATACTATAAAGTCTATACCTTAAAAAGTTGGATGTCAAAATAAAGAATATATTCTGCGCTTTAAAACTGTCACAGAGGAAATTGTGAAATAAAACCATGAACGCTCTTTTATAAGTAAAACCACTGAAAAAAGAGAAATGGGCTTCAAACGTTTTTAACTACCTATTGGTGGTACAAATTAAGACGGATTTAGAAGAAAAAAATTAAGTTAATAATGTTGAAGAAATCAACGTAACCATGCGAAATTTATACTAGAAAATTAATTGGTGAACCATATCCGCCCAATTATGAAATAATTTTTTGCCTCAAATTTTCGACATACCCAGTGTTCCTAGAGTGGTTCAAATTTGTAATTACTGACTCAAATTCTGGAGTTCTGACTCTTACTATTATTTTCATTTTTTGTGGCGTGAAACTAGTGTGTGCCCAGTAAATGAGATTAATGTCACAAACAATTTATTTTGGCAACCAATCCATAAATTGTCAATCTGTTCTGTTGTCAAAAACATTCTTTATAACTTCACACTCTATACAGGGTGTCCCATAAAAAAAGGTACCAAAAATAATTATATTAATTTTTTGTATATTTTACTATTTATATCGAATAATATGTATATAATATGTACAGAGTAGGTAGTTCTACGTTTCTAACA
>JAYRBW010060635.1:0-10685 GCA_036023295.1 Invenusta paracnida | reverse complement strand
TAATGCCATACTTAATGTTGCTATAAAGATAAATTAAAAATATAATTAGATGAGCTCTTAAATATTTCATTAAAATCAATTGTGAAACGGAAGAAAATTGACATATTTTAAAATTGTCTTAAGATGATTTTAAGATGAAAAAACTATCTAAGATGATAATTAATTTAAAATGTTTTGTGAAACGGAGTTTAATAAAATTTATCTTAAAATAAACTTAAAATAATTTTAATGTAAAAATTAATCTTAAGATGTTTTGTGAAACGTGACGCTGGTTGTATTTTAATAAACCTTTAACAGTTTACAATAACATAATTAAAATGATTCGGTTACCTTCAAAATTTTGCGAAATTCGACATTGAACGTAGACCAGCATATTTCACAACTGTATTTCATTGGGATTTTCAGTTCTGTGCAATCAGAACCTCTTGTAGTTAACCATTTCTGAAAGTAATTATTAAAACAGTTCAGTTTATAGAATAATAAATATATAAACAGTGTGTTACATATGTAATTAATAAGTAAATACTATTTAATAACTATATTAACACTACTTTAATTTTTTGTCTTCAAAATTTGAAGAAAAATACAGAAGCCACAGTAAAGTGTTTTGAAACGATATTATTTGCATCTAATTGAAGTGTGATGTCAATAATTGTTAAAGTCGAATTTCAAGTTATTGTGTTGTTGCATACCTAGGCATTTGAACTAGTTTATTTATATTGTTAGATGTTATAATAATCTACATTACACTTGAACCGGTCACGGTATCGGATTAAAAATCAGATAATATCGCAGATAGCAGAGAGATAAACCGCCAGTTCTTTCGTGTTATTAAATTAGGAAATTTTCAATGTCATCTTATTCAATTTACCCAATCCTTAAGGGCCATGCTCGCCAAGCGCGACACGACGAAAAAAGCTGAAACAATTTTATTCAATGAAAACATACCCACCGAGCGCGACGCGACGGACATGGTCCAATTGAATAACATTATTTTAATAATGTTTTAATAATGTTAAATATCTGCTTTTAATAGAGTTATGTAACAAAATATTTCAAATAAAAGTTTATTGATAATCCAAGGGTATTCCCTCTAGACATCATTGAGATTACAATTGCAGAATTTTCTTCTGGGATGTTGACAATAAAAGTCGCTATCGATAGCTAATTGGATATCTGAATTATACTCGTAGTGAATTTTAATCAACAGCAGTGGGGATTGCACTATCTACTTATAATGACTAGAAACTGTTTTTGTCTGCTTTTGCGTTTTCAATTACCAATAAGTACCTATCTGAATAAATAATAATATATGGTAGCAGTAGCAATGGATGTCACTATTGGATTTATTAAACTTGAATTAAAGTTACTCGTTTGTGATATAACTTATATAACTGTATTTCACGAAAATATTTTACATGGGAAAATTAAGTGCATGTAATAGGAGCGGCAAATAATACAACCTTGTAATAAGTGATAAATATTTCTTTGCTTTATTGCATAAATTGTTATTATATATAAACATTTGCTATATTGTTCAGTCTATGGAATATTGATAATTACGCTCAAGAAAGAAATTATTTAAAGAATTGAAAATATTTCAAAAACCATTTCACTTAGTTTTTCATTTTGTTTAAATTCCAGTCATTAACAATAATATTGTATTTTAATTTAATTACATAAAAGGGTTTATAATTGAATTCAAACGGACAAGTGAATTTACTATTTTATTTTCGTCATAATATAGTCTAAATTTTATAATTATTAGATCTTCTGACATATATAGGTTCCAAAAGGCGAGGTTACAGGATTTTTTTAAAAAGAGGTTCCAAAATTAAAAAGGACTTACGTCACGAACTTTGAATATTTTATTTTAAATATCATAGAATGTTAGTTATGTTTGTTAACGTATTTTAGTTATAACATAGAATATAAATTAACATGAGCATTAAGAAAGCTCGTATGCTAAATTGCTAAAAGACTTACTAGTGTGTATATTATTATGTATATTACTATAAAATCGCCAGTGTGTTGTTATATTAAAAAATATAGGTCAATCTAGAGTTATTTTGGAAGGGCTTTAAGAATAGGTACACCTATCATTTGCTCAATTGATTATTAAACATTAAGCTATCCTGATTTTTAAAACATTAGGCACTGGTCCCATTTGATGGTACCTGTAAATTGGTGGTATCTACTACAAAAGAAATATTAACCAAGCGCGAGTATAAGTGTAATTGTTGTACCACCTATATATTAAAAGGTACCTACCTATATACCTAGCATCAAATTGCTTACTAGTGCTCACTAAAATTTGATTAGTGATACATTATAAAATGTTCATCTTTTAATGGAATTATGTATCTATTTATATTAACGATATAATGTAGTGAATCTGTCACGGTTTCCTGCTAGCAGGTTTATATAATAAGTAATACCGGCTTTTTAAGTTATTAACAGACTTATCAAAATTATTGATTAAATAAAAAAAAAATACATATACATATTTGTTATATAACATGTATGCGTACACCTGAGGTATTATTAACACCTTCATCAGAGTCGTAATATCTGTATCATTATTACTGATTACTAGGTATACACAAAACTAAGAAATATATTTAGAGGTGCATAGAATGTATTATTTGAAATAAATATATATACCAACCTAATTAGTCTAAAATTTGCATTATTCAATCTAAGTGCATGTTTGCATAAGTAATAGGTCGTTTTATTTGGATATCGGTAATTAAATATAATGTTAACCATAATAATTTAAAAAATAACTACTTTAAAATATAAATATCGTATAGTTTAGCCTACATTTATAAAAATATTTGGGTATTTGTAAACACAATAAGACTGTTTAATATATACTATATATATATGTACTATACATACCATTATTAAGTTATAACGCAAGATAATATGTAATACGAAACAAAAAAATGACGAAATATCGCCAAATTAAAAATATAATATGGCTATTATAGTAATAAACTCACCGATAAGCATTGCAAGTGTACATAACCCTGGAAACCTTTACACCCACAAGGAGAAGATATTAATCCGATGGGGTCATCATCTAGGCAATATCTACAAGTTTCTTCAGGGACTTTTTTGAACTTGTCTATCTGGTCCATACCGCGTACCGCTATGCAAAAAAATGAAATCTTCCGACTTGAAATAACGTGTTTAGGTACATTGACTATTAAAAGTCTATTTTTAGCATGAAAACGTCATTCCAAGCCGATTGGCTCAATAGACCTTATGGGTTGCAAAAATTATTTTGCTCATTGTAAAAGTACATTTTATCAATTTATTTGACCCAGTCAACTTCAATAATTAATAAAAAATCTTGGTATTCATAGAAAGTTAAATGTAGTACGCTTATTATATAAAAATAGTTATCCAAGAAATAAAATATAGAAAACAAGTTATCTACAATAATAACTACAAATAATGTTACTCATTAATAAAGAGAGGAGAATGTTTTCTTCGCACGTTAATTTAAGATAATTTCTAGCAGGGTTATGTGAAAAGAGGTCACTAATACTAGCACCTAGTAACTAAGATTACTTAGAGACATATATTATAATAATTTATTGAAAAAAGGGAGACTTTATCGTACCGTAAAAATAGGTACTGTTTATAGAATCTAATCAAATTAACATAATTTATAAAAAATAAATCTAGAAATCGATAATTTTAAAAATATGAACATAACTCATAAAATAAAATGTTTAATATAACATTGATTGAAAACAATGTATGTCGGTATTAAGTAAAACGTTGCTTTATAACATTAAATAAATGATTGTTTGCTTAATATCCAACATAAGCAATTTATTTTATGTTATCGCAACATATTTTAATGACATAATTGTCAACATATTAGTTTTAAGTATCCTTTAGAGTTTAGAGAAATATTTTATATTTACAACCCCGAAAAAAACTAACCGATAAATGTTTTTTGTAGGAAATTTTTTAAACTATTATTTCTAAAATATTTTTTAATCAGCAACTTTTAAAGACATTTAAGTAACGCCACGTAAGTAAGTAGGATAACGCCAGGCCTCACAAGGCTCTTCTCACAATACGTTGGTTTGAGCAGAACAGGATCGAAGTGTTTTCCATGGCCAGTCATTTAGCACTGACCTCAACCCAATCTGGCAGTATCTCAAATCAGAACTTGACCAACATGTTATCCATGGCATGGACCAGCTGTTTCAGGTTGCACCGGAGCTGTATACCAACACACATCAAGAATTTATTCAAGGATTCATTGAGTTTATGCAACGTCGATGCCAGGTGATTGATCATAATGGAGGAATTACGTCATATTAGTCTCTCGTACTCCACCCCTTTGAGACCGCGTAAACAGTCTCTTTCGAGACTACCACTTATTGATTGATAGAAAAAAGCCTTGATCGTTCATTGCTTTTACTTAAATATTAACTTTAGGAAAATTATTTTTTATAAATAATAATTTAAAAAATTTCCTACAAAAATGTTTATCGGTTAATTTTCTCCAGGGTTGTATTAGAATGTTTTTGAAGGACTATACTTACTAAATACAAAATAGTTAAAATTAAACAAACTGTAAAATAAGGAATATATTAGATCGAAAAAGAATTTTCGTTGCTACAAAATAATGAAAAAGTAATTTAAAATGTATATCCTAGAGAGCTAATAAATTTAATATTTACCAGAAATGAGAAATGGAAATGAATATTATATATGAAATAATGATTAACAGTGGTTTCTACTATGTAGTAGTATGTAGATAATGATAAATATATCTATGAATGCAGCAACAAATTAACAGGGCGCATGCAATTTTAAAATGAACTGAATTAAATTCTTATTTTGTTGAGCACAAAACTAAATCAATGCTCTGTTGAAACTTAGTGATGGAAATTTTTTAACAAAGCAAAACAGATATTTCTGGGTGAACGACTATTTTCGTATAATAATAGTAAAATTAAACTATGTAGACTAATTAATAAATAATAATGTAGTATGTTTTGATGTCAATATATTTACATAGAGAAGCAACATTGTCTTAGAATAAACATTTGATTTCGATACTACTGAAATATAAAAAATAAACCTTTATATGTAGTATGACAGGAATAAATGTAATTTGCATATTATGTAGAAATCTGTTTTTCTGAAATGTGTAACGTGCTTAGAACTTTACAGATCTTCAAACACGAAAAATTACATATTAAGTTATATATCAATATTAGCTAGTAAGCATTATAGCAAGGCTATAATTAAACAAAAAAGTAATATTAAAATTGTATTAAACGAATAGATCACTTTAATAGTTTATATTACGAGAATATAGTAATTGTAACATAGCAAGGAAAAAATTCAGAAAGTAAAATAATTTTCAAGATTTATTTTTTATTTATTTAGTTTTTCAGAAAACAGATTTTTCATTTAAATATTTTGTCATATGTAATATACTTTATATGTAGACAATACATACATATATACAATATATATATAAATAATAATTTCAACACATGTTATTATTAATACAGATACAGTAAAACTAAGCCGACTATAAAAAGATATCAAAATTAATGCAATACACAATAAATTTTCAGTTATAATTCAATAAAACTAATAACATATATACAAAATGCAAATATGTAATCTATATTATAAGAAGGACAACTGTTAATAGAAAAACAATGATAATGAAGGACAAAAAAATAAAAATAATTAGTAAATCAATAAGACGAATGGTTATTTGGGCGCACGTCGGAGTGTATGACTGAGATACAGAGCGGTCGTGAGAAGGATCAGAGAACCAGACTGGTGACATGCGGCCAGCCAGACTGGAACATGTGTGAGCAGGGTGCTCACTCCGAGACTAATCTGTGAGGATGAGGGAGGTATTCAATGTAAAAAGTGCTTGACAAATTCGTTTAAAATAAATATTATAAACTAAAGGCTCAAACATTAGGAATTTATTTTAATCTAACTTTTAAATAATAAAACGAATTATGCCAAAAACATTTACAAAATGTAGCTAACGAACTTTGCCAAAAAATATTGCAAATGATATGTTTGCGTAAAATTTATTTAAAATACATAATACGTTAATATCAAATAAAATTATTGTTTTCTATGATCGAGACTTGTCTGGATTAAAATTTCTCTAACAATCTGTACCGTCATAAAACTTCAATTTTGAAACTCAAATCGATGTGCATATTTCATAGAGATTCAAAAAATATTTCTATGGATAATTATATTTTCTGAATATCAAAACAATCGGTTAAAGAACATTACTGCATAACAATAGTGTGATATTTATAAATTAGAGTTATAATTAATAATATATTAATACATGAATTTTAAGCTTGTATAATATGGACAGATATAAGATTTAACAGCATCGTAGATAAATAGATAATTAATGTTTTCCTATTTTTCAAAGAAATATAATGGGAATGATTATATCTTTTAAAGGCATAACAAATTAAATCTATAGACTGCGTCAACAGCAGAAGATTTATTGGATGTTTAAGTCAGCAAAATAAATATATCATGAACTTTATTCAAGTCAAGTGTAAATTAATTATAATATAATAATGAAATTTAAATTTTGCAAAATGCTTAAGCAGTCACTTATTGCATTAGTGTTTGTATCGGAAGACATATATTTTAAAAGAATTGATACAGGTTTAGTTAATTTAAGAAAGGTACAATGTGGTGCACTTAGCAGCGAGTATAAATACATTTTGTCAGTGGTTAGTATAGAATAATATTCAAAACTTGATGCGTTTTTGGGTAATTTTTATTTATACCCAGAATTAGAAAATCTATCTATTCAGAGATATCCTTGAATAATATTAACACGATTTCGAAAGAGAAATTATGTGAAAATATTTTTAGTTGATTTATATATGCCGAAAAGCGGGCACTGAACGGCAGTAGTCAACAGGAATATCAACATTGCCACTGACAAAGAAAATTATGATGAAAAGACGAAAGAATGTATAACAATTTTTGAGAGAATTTTGCCAAAGGACTGCTGAAAGCAATTCGGTGACTGTTTAAAATGCTCTTGATTATATATTTTCGACAGGCTGCATATTTGGACTGAACTGTGTTTAACATTAATATGAATTCAATATAATACGATAGATAATGAAAACACGTAAAATCTTTGTAATTAAATTTTAGATTTATTGAATCATTTTATGGCATTTGGTGTTATCTTTAGAAAATTCACGTTATATTGAAAATTCGGAAAATATAATTTATGCAAAGAAAAAGAATTATTCTAAGCCCAAGATATTTAAAAAAATATACATATATTTTATTGAGTTATGGGAAATGACATATTCTTGGATACAACTAAAATAACAATAAAAAAGCAACCTACAGGAAAAATATTATAATGAAAAATAGTTTTTAGGGTACGTAACAAAAAGTAAAAGCAGTTTCTACAACATATGTCAAATAGGTAGTGTGGGTTAATTAGTAAAATGCTCCGTATTATTGATTTACAAGTGAGTACAAATTTACTTCCTATTACAAATATTATTATCCAAAAATGGCAAGTGCGTTAGTTCATATCACAAAAAGAATTGAAATAATCGTCAAATCTGATAGCTTTAAAAAATGGTGTCTGACTTGAACTAACCATTTTTAATTGTTATATCTATAGTTCTACCATGATGATACGTTTATATTATAAAGATAAAACCTAAATCAATACATATAGTAGAAAACACAAAGTTCTATATTACAATTGAATATCTTGACAAATTGTAACATATGAAAAAGCTCAAGTCAGACACTATTTTTAAAAGAGACATTTGACGATTATTAAACTTTTTTATTAAATATTTTATCATGTAACAGTATAATCCCACTATATGGAGCTCGGAAATAATTAGGAAATATTTGGATCTTATAAAAATAACCATATGTTGCTATAATAATAATCTCACATATAAATGAGACGTATTTAACAAAATAAAAAATATCTAAAACTTAATTATGGACTTAAAAGATAGAGTTTAAACAGGGAAGTGTTTACCATTCTGTAGAAGTTAAGCATATACTAATCAATAGTATTATTTAATCAATATTACACGATGCTATCTATTATTTCAAAATTAATGAGTAAACTTACAGGAGTATCGATTAGTTCGAATACGTCTACTTAAAAACGTTATATAACTTAGTATGGATGAGATACAACGAAAGCTTAAGCGTAAAACTTCCTGGAAATTTTAGGAGTGAAATTCGTTTTTTGATAACTGCCAAAGTAATCAAAATATACAAGAAAAGCTGTCAAACAGTGGGTGCTACGAGAAATTAAAGGTCATAGCAACGGTTGCTGGGCAAGACAATCATTTTTCATCTAATGAATATTTCCAGCATATTATTCTGAAAATTTAAGAAATATCTGTTAAAGTTGGTGTTATTGGGTCTGAAGAATGAGAATATGAATACACAATACTAAGAAAAATTGTGAAAAACTACTATTTTTGAACCTAAATATTTCGGATCTGTAATAGATGTCAGTATATACAATTGACACACTAATTACTTTTTAGCGGTAAATTAAAATTATTTGACAATATTAAATTGTAGCTGTTACAAAAATGCGTAATCTTGTGACATCTTATAATACCTATTGTTCGTGGTTTGCAATAGTAGGCTTAAATAAAACGAACATTGTACTAGTCAATTAATTTAATGTTAAACAAATTATGTGTGCAAAAGATGTGAATAAATCCTTTTTATTTATATTAATTGGTAGTGTATTGTTCTCTAAGGCACTCGACGTTATTATTGATCCCCACCATAACATAAATATAACAAATACAGTAGTCTGCAATTATAATTATGGTCACTAACCTCTCATGTACTTCATTAAACTAATTGTCCCCAATCTTCGTAATTAATATATTTACAGACCTGCCAACCTAATGACATAGAAAAGCGGGACAGTATTCCCTCGGAGTTGGGACCCCATGGCGAGACGTTGTACATATGGAAATGCATTTAAAATCAATTATATCTACTCTCTCAGATAAATTTTCAAGTATTCTGCACACCTTTCATTACTAAATAATTTCCAATACTGTATATTTCAATGTTATAGATTCATTTGTTATATACTATTGTTTTTAAATGAATCACAAGATTAACTAAAACTAATGTTATTAAAAAAGTTAAAAATATGTTTTTAAAGCAATATATTCAAAACGCGGGAAATATCTCTACCTTTGTGGGACACGCGGGACAGCCTCAAAAAGCGGGACAGTTGGCAGGTCTGAAGCTCTACAAAACCCACTATATCATGACACATAACTCGCCCCTGGACAGCCAGACAAACTATAGTTTGTTGAAGAGATAATATGGAACCACACACAATAATTTTGATCTATAATATATCAGTCTCTTTTTCTCTTTTATAGGTGGACCAACAAATTGTCGCCCCACCCCCCTTTGGCAGCTGCTGCACTCTGTCAACAAGATGCCCATCATGTTGAGCACATTCCTCCATTACAAAAGAAGGAGTTCCCTACAAGAGTGTGTCGCATGTGTTCTCAAAGTGGTCAAGGACGTCACGAAACACATTATTACTGCCCCACCTGTCCCCAGAATGTGGCCCTCCATATTGGGAACTGTTTTACTGAGTATCATAGACTATTGAATAAGATACTCAGTAAAAACAGTTCACAATATTGGAGCATTATATCGTACCAACAAGAACACTACATATACTGTTTTACATACTGTTTTATAATATACTGTGTTATATATACTGAGTATCAGAATATAGTGAACATTATAATATGTACTACATAATTTAAAAGTAGTTGTAACTTTCACTAAAAAATATATTTGATATTATGGATTTCATATTTCTTATTATAATTATCAATAAAATTTAAAAAATCATTGGTTAGGAGGTTGCCCAAGACTACCTCAGGCCCCAGCTAGGGCATATATACATATGATACCGCACAGATAAAAATTTTATACCATCGCAAAAGGGTTAGAGGGTTTTTGTGTATTTTGCCAAAATTTTAGGCAATTTTAGGTGAGTGGACACCCTATAACATAGCAATAATTATTTTAACTGTGTATATGTATAAATATTATTTATACATATGTATATGTACCTATATATACAGGGTGTCCCAAAAAGAACCAAACCCAACTTTAGTGAAAAAATACTAAAATAGATTAATATATAGTAATGTATATTATTGATAACATTCATATTAATATACTGGTATTTACAATAGAATATTAATAAACAGCTCTGACATCAATGCATTCAATAAAGTAATACTAAGTTTAGCTCATAGAACTGTAGTATTTAATGAACTACATATTTCAATGGTTTGGCTGTTTTAGTTAGGTTTGTTCTTTTTGGGACACCCTGTATTTAATATTAGAATTTACGAGCATACCATATATTTTAATTGCCACATACTATATAAAATGATATACAGCCGCTCAGAGCTGTTTACCCTTAGTGATACAAATGCGGAATCCTGGGGAGGTATAAAAATTTAAGATCACAATCTGTTTTATTAAGCGACTTCTAGGGGAGAAGAATAAAAAAGAAGCATTAATTCATATATAAACATGTACCTACTATTTAATTAAACAAAAATTTAATAAATACATAA
>JAYRBW010060634.1:0-10686 GCA_036023295.1 Invenusta paracnida | reverse complement strand
AACCGATTTAAAAACTATTTTTTCCCAGTAGCATAGCTCGCTAACACAACACTCTCATTACCTAAATTTATATGGTATCATTATTCTGTTTACGTCTACATAGTATATGTACTCGATTCTCATTATGTACATGCCACTTTTTTCTAAATAATAAACATTTATTATTATTAATAATAATATTATACAAACAACAAAATTAAAATAATGTAAAATGTATGCCCAATTGAAATAAATTCGAATTAACTCACATTGACGTTAAGCTATCAAGAGACTAGCTTAGACAAAACGTAAGCCTTTTATTATAATTGAGATGAAACCCACTCATTTGCAAGACTTAGGCCTCAGCCACTAAACTCGATCCATAGGGCTATTTTACGTATCCATATCCCATATCCTGCGGGGGGGGCTTTAATTTTGGAACTTTCTGGAAGAGTAGAGCTTTGAAACTTGGCATATAGGTAAACGAGGATATTTTGTAACACAATCCATTTAAAAAATAGAAAAAAATAAAATAAAAAATAGTTTGAAAAAATCTGGAAATTGTTTTTGTTGAAAAAAATAGCAATATATCACAAATATTATAATATATTACATTAATAAACAATACCTTTTTATCAGGTATTAAAAAAATGAGAGAGTTTAATTGATTTTGAGAATTTGAAGACTTACAAAAAACTACGTGGTTACAAAAAACTATAAGGTCACGTGACAGTACCGTGGTGGGGTGTACACACAACGTAATAGGGTGAACAGTAATGAAAAGAGCACTGTTATAAAATTATATTTTAGTAAAAGTCACGGGAGCCTATATTGCTCATTTGTTAGTTAAAAATTCACAGAAAAATGCTACGGGTTGGGCACACAATGTATTGCCCCCCCACCGGTATAGATTGCGATAACCATGGCCATCTATATATAAGCTAATATATATATGTCCATGGGTTAACCCAATATTCATGCCCAACCACCTATCCTAAATCTTTATGCAATGCCACCTAAACTAAACTCTTTGTAAATGCGCTCACCTACAAGGTAGCGGTGACAGCTGGAGTGAGAGATGAAACTGCCCCTTAAGATCTTCCTCAGAGATCCGGTGAAATAGGATCTTACTCCGAGGTGAAATAGGCATCCAGGTTGATGGATCAGCGTCCTCCGTCCAACTAGACTACGCATTCAACTTTGCGTCCAGAATAATATTTTTTGGTTTATTGCTTACTCCTTCAGCCTCCATGTTAGATACTCTGAGACGGTCTAATCTTAATTTACGTCACCGCCTAACCTTATTAAAGACAATTCTCACCCAAAGAGAATCAACAACTTTGGCATCCGGTTTCCCCCCCCCTCCCGCAGACACGACCCTAACTTTAGCGACCTCAGTGGAAGAATTGACCACAATCCGACCTGACCCGAGAAACACCGGGTCGGATGGTGTCGCTCGGATGGTGTCGCAGGAATTCTTTTAACCAGTAAATTACTTTCAACACACTTACCAATACATTTCATTATTAGTCTGCACGCACCGTCTATTATTAGTGTATTAACTTGTTGACTTGTACTTCAAAATATACAAATACATTAAATTGAAGATAAATAAACAATATTGATATCTGTATAATTTATAGTCTACAAAAAAGACTTTTCTATTTTTTAACACCTCTAATAAACCCAAAGTTAAGTCAATAGAATGTACATTTTCTAAAGAGATTTTAAGACAGATATCACAAACTTTTTTTAGACTCTAATTAGATAAACAAATTAGATATAATGTTGGTTATAAATATAGATTTTGATCAAGACTGAAACCAACCTCTTTGAGACTATTTGCGGAAGTTTGTGGGGTGATGAGAAGAGGTTTCGGCGGGAATCCACAGCGCACAACAAGACTCGCAGTCTGAATACCCGATGCTTGAGAAAGGGCGCTGAGTAAGTCACTTAGAGTGGATTCGGGTGTGAGGGAAGTGATGGTTTGCATACCGGTCTTGCATTTGCACCGCAGTTGCATGGCTACTTAAGGAGCTGATGCGCAAATACAAAAATAAAGGTATAGCATGTGAAATACATTCATTTACAATATATACAAGGGGTTATTTATTATAGTGACATGCTAATAAATTATAGTAATGAATTAAGGGATAAAACTAGTTTAAAATAATTGTTAAATTTAAAAATAATTACAAAGTTGTGCACCAAATTCACAAGTTTAATTAATTAACCTTTTCCCGAGATCAGACAACATTTATAAGTTTTCTAGTATAAGATAAATTATTCTAAAGTTGTGAAATATATATTAGGGATGCAAACAAAATTATAATTTAATGCTAAATTAAAATATGTATATTTATTATTTTATCGATGATTTTGTATGCTCAAAATATTGTTTTTTGCATTCTAAGTTAACATGCGGATATAGAAAAACATACTGTAACCATTAAAAGATTATTTTTTGACACTATTATGTACCTACTTCGCTATTTACAAAATATATTTAAAATTTTGGTAATGACAGATATATATGTAACATATACAAGAGCAAGCAAAATAAATATATAAATTATAAAAACAGTATACATAAAGAAAATAAATTAGAAATTACATTTTTAAAGTACATCCAAATGCTAGTATCAAATTATATTATACAAATATCCAATATATATTAAAAATAGAACAAATTTATCAAAGACTTTATTCGTTTAATAAAACACGTTTCATGCATTCAACCACGGAGGGATGAGTCAATGCACGCAATATGTCTGCAGAGCTGTTTGTTTGGTCTGAAATCATCTCGCCGTTTTCTTTCAATGAATAGTATGTTAAGTCGAAAATTTGAGACAGCTTTGAAGGTACGAGAGGTGTTGCTTGTAATTCTGACAGAGAAGATTCGATTTTTGGAAGTTTGTTATTGGCGGAAAAGGGTGTCGTATCACTTGAATCTTTCTTGGCGAGTACGCAATTTTGTTTCACCTTTTCAATCGCGTCAGAGAACCAGTTCTCCTCAAGCAGGTCAGCTCGTTCCTTATAGTGCAAATAAGAGACAGCGGATGAAAGCACTGAATCAGAATCAATAAAGGAGAAGGTGACAAGTCGAGTAAGAGCTTCTCCCAAACGTTCGCTATCATCGAATTCAGGTTGATCGACCCAGAGATTGACAGAGATAGAGAGTTCATCAGGCTGACACTCAACAAAATGCCACCAATGTCGGGGGACAAAGAGAACCTGACCAGGCTCTAGTGTGACAACATAAGGAGTTGCCTTGGCGAACAAAGGAGTTTCTGTTAGATCTGGTTTCAAGAGATTCACTCGACTGAAGACAGTGGATTCCTCGTAGGGCACGCGAGAAGGATACATGTAGTCCCTGTTGCCGGGTGGAAAAAGAATCCAACGTTTTCGACCGCACAACTGAGCAACCAAATTATATGCGTAGGTATCGTAGTGGCATATAGTGTAGGCATGTGGGGACCCCAACCAAAATGTGCTCTTCCAAGAGGAATCCACGGGAAATCCCAAATCCGTCCAACGTAATTCTTCAACCAATTCAGGAAAATCTTTCAATGTGTCCCTAACGTACTTGTAATCTGCATAAGCCCAAAACTCTTTCCCAGAATATTTAGAAAATGGATTGATATTAGACAGAGGAGTGTTTGACTTTTTTTTACTTTGCCACTCTACAAAATCTGCAATAGTTGCATCAATGTATACAGAATCTGTCTCCCACTGAAGAGTCTCACAATTAATACAACCGAGGCGAAATCTTAGCATTAATTGATTTGTTTTTTGAGCAAGATAAGACGGACTCCAATTTTTCAATGCAGACCAGTTATTGATAACATCTGTTAGGATAACTGGAACAGTCCAGCTTTTCACAGAAGAAGATATATCCATTTTCTGAAGAAAATAAAAATAAACAAAATGTATGAAATATTCATTCCACTATGTATATCACTACTTATAATTTTAAAATAAATACTTATTTACTAAAATAACAGGGTTCATTTTGTTGGAAAAACCCTGCCACTGACTTTTTGGAAGCTTCAGCTGACTATAAATATTTTAATAACCAGATGCAACGAATTGTGCCTATAGTATAAGAAGATTATATTATTCATATATGTACAATTTATTTAGTTACAACTGTAAACATGCTAATGATATATTGTCATAGTTCATCGTATGGTTTATAACTTATTGAGTTTCTAGAAAAGTCTCAACCGATGACTTGGACAAATTCATTGTTTGAGAAAGTTGCAGTCGATAATTGCTGATGGTGTACTACTCAAAGGTCTGAATGTTGAAATAATTATAACTTAAAACAAAAGCTGAATATGATCCTAAGAAATAACAATACTAATAATTGTGCATAGCACAACATTTTTTTACAGTTTAATATTGGTTTATACAACAACAAAATTTGTTGTTGTTAACATTTTTCTCCCGCTGACTTTTTTTATAAAAACATGCTGTTTTTGCTGATTTTTTTGTGAAAAACCTTTGTTTTTGCTGACTTTTGGCATTATTTTGAAAAACCCCGACTTTTTGCTGACCGAAATGAACCCTGAATAAATACTTATTTACTAAAATAAATGTATGTGTTAAAAGTTTAAACAATTTGATAACTCATAAAAATGTTGAATTCTTCTGTTTCCAAATAGAAATTGTTTCTACATATCTACAATATTTATTTTTACAATATCCATTATTGAGACAGCTAACAGAACTTTACATATTATTACATTTACTTTACATAGAGATTATTCATTGTAAAAATGTTTAAATCTTTAAAATTAATTTCGCTAAAAATCTATATAAACTATTTTTCTAGTTTAAAGCAATATCTATGGCCAACTTTCTGTACAAATATTCAATTAAGTGATAGAATAAATATTGTAGTCAGTTTAGGGTGTAACTTTATTTTTTAAATTTGCCATAGTTAAATGGTTATTTCAGTTAGTTTGTCAATTCTGATTAGTTTGGGAATTTAAAAAAACTGACATATGGTTTATTACGTTGGGAAGTAATTTTTGCAAAAATTGAAATTGAATATGAAGTCATTTGCAAGGGCTATTTAATAGTATAAACCTATT
Source organism: Invenusta paracnida (assembly GCA_036023295.1). Classification (NCBI taxonomy): domain Eukaryota; kingdom Metazoa; phylum Platyhelminthes; order Proseriata; family Coelogynoporidae; genus Invenusta; species Invenusta paracnida. Next base: position 5,608 of record JAYRBW010060634.1, on the reverse strand, counting down.
TTCTCTAGCAGCTCTAATTTTTCAGAAATAACTGAACTGTACAAAGTAATTTTTGTTAAACTAACTAAATTATAAAAAATGAAATATTAAAATATAATAAATATGTCATAATTATTCATATGTTTTAATTTTAGCTTTACTCTTAATTTAAAAAATAATAATTGTAGTAAATGTTTTAAATAAAAAATAGAAGAAAAACTCTATAATTATAGCTTTAAAAGCTGCATTAAAATTTTGTTCTTGAATTTTCTGTCAATTTTGGTATCAAACTAAACTTTGTTACAAAATCAATAGCAAATTTTTAATATTATACTTTTTATTTTCAAGAGGAATATAAATTATTTGCTCCCAATTTTTATAAAAATACATAAATATATTTTGCTTCCGATTTGTATTAATTTTTGTTATAAACAACATTTTATAACATGTGAGAGCAATAAAACGTTTTAGGTGGGTTTTGGGAATGAATATATCACATTTAAATGTGAATTGCGTACAATTTTACTTCTTTGTAGGTATTTCAGCAATATTAATTGCAGGATATTTTTTAAATTAACATATAAAATTAAAATATTAAAATGCATGGCAGCTTTTTTGCCAATAAAAATGTTGTAGTGTTTGACCAATATAATTAGTATCAGATTTTACAAATACGAGTATATATATATATATCATTATTAAAAAATGACAAAAAAATGCAATCGCTCATACCTTAAAGAATTTTTTAAATAACAAATGTGTTAGCTAATATCATAAAAGAATTGAAATAAGCATCAAATGTGCAAGCTCTTTAAAAAAATAATATCTGACTTGAACTAACTTAGATTGCTTTTTTTCAACCTTCATTTTATATACCTGTTTATAGAAGAAGTGTGTTATCAAATAAACAAAATATACAATTTTATTATCATGAATGATTAATCAAAAATTAAAATAGAGTACATAAATATTATTTTATCGTTTTAAAATGTAGGGTCATTCATTTAGTATGTAAATTTATGTACTTGGGGTTCACTCTGCACATTTTTAGAGGGAGAGAGGTCTGAGAGATATACATATATATGTATGTGAACAGGAGAGGGTTTACATTAATACATTCTTGCATACAGTGTACATACTTAATGAACATATAATTACATAGCAGATATAATATAAAACTAAGCCCAGCTGTAATATATGTACTGATGTATTGATGTTATACTATGTAGTACATATATATAGTGTAGCTAAGCATTTTACAAAATGAAGTATCATAGTGAAAAATACTTTTTAAATATGCTACTTAAAGGAAATCACAAAAGAAAGTTGTTAATATCAGTCATATAAAAAGTGAAATTGTACATATTATGATATCCAAATATTCAAGTTAAACTATGTATTTTAAAGGTATGTTAAGGTATTTTAAGGTATGTTTTAAAATCACATTGTTACTATTGTAATATAGAAATAAATTAACCAGTCAAAACAGTTATATGCAGATATACATATAAATAAACAAATGGTGATGTATGTTAGGCTATAATGTGTTATATGGATAAGAATATACATAAAACACTTTCAAATAAATTTTCATACAAGAAAAACAAAGTTATGCAGTTAAACCATTCATTTTTTGGTCAATTTCATCAGAAACCTTATCACTTTCTTCCAACTTTTCATTTGCTCCTTTCTGCAGGGCATTTGATCTAGATAACAAAATCATATCACTGTACTGTGTTCTGCCCTCAAAGTCAACTCATTCACATTCTCGATCATGACTTTCCAAGTTTTTTCAAGATAAAATGTTCAAGGAGACCTCTTTTTTTCGTTCTTCAATCTGGTCCAAAGATGCATTTCATTTCATTTCCTTCCTTTTTCTGTTTCTTTTCATCTTCCAGGTAGAATTCATAAAATAAAATCAGTCAATAACTGCTTATTGATGACGGCATCTCCAGCATTACCTGCTGATCATACAAATTCTAAAATATGTTGTTGGGCATTGAAAGAAGAATGTTTTTTGGGGGTTTTCTACAACTAATAACCAATTGCTTGTTTAGTTAATTATTATTTTACTTTAATATAAATCTGTACACATTTCAAAACCAGCTGGAGATCTAACTATTACATATTTTTCTATTCTGTAAAATGCAAAGTCAATATTGAATTGATGACAGTAAGTATGCTAAATATCAATATTGAAAATCTTGCAGAAATTATATTCAATTACCATGAAAAGGGGAGTTTTATGTATGTTTTGCCTTTATGTGCAAAATTTAAGTTACAAGTGTATCTAAATAAATATAATGGAACATGTAAAATTTGTCACTTTATTAAACATTTGCATTCAATTATCATCATTCTTCCATCAACAGTAGGATGGATATATCCATTCATTGACTACCAATTAATATCAGACAACTCAGCAAAATAATTCTGTTGCTCATTGCTTCAAATCATATTATGCAACATTTGTAATGAGCTCACCAGTTTAAATTTACTGGTATTGTTCCTTAGTTTGGCTGACAAATTCAAGTCATATTATGTAACATCACTGTAAGAGTTTATATACAGCCCTATTTCATGCTAATTATTGGGCTATGAATAATAAGAATATTTGTGTTATTAATTGGGCATTATCTTGTTCATTTTGGATGATTTATAGTCCTATCAAATCTTTATTATTATAAATGTACATTCTTTATTATATAATAATTGTGGGTAATACCTAATTACACTAAATCAAATAAATGGATATAACTATCTAATGCAGTGTTAAATAAACAATGTAACAATTTTAATGTGTAAACTTTATTTAAAAGTAAAATGTTTATGGTAGGTAACAAAATAATGTTTAGAATTGTTGTGAGTAGAAAGAAATGTATTGATAGATATATCCATTTATGGTAGGGATCAGGTTAAATGAAGCTTAGACTATTAAAATAAAGGTTGGTCTCAAATTCTTTCCATCAAAACCTCTATTTTTTCAACCTTTTCAAGACTGGAAAAATAAAAATGGAAATTACCAACCTGTATGAACCCCAACACCTAATCCATTAAAATGAGTTTATTGCAAAAATTAGTAAATATTAATATTGGAACAATGACAGGTTGCTCTCAATTCCTTTAGACTGAGATACTTGCCTAAAGTTTTAAAGTTTTAAATATATTTCAAAATCTTTTTATAGCTCTTGTTTCTCTTTTTGAATTATAAATTACATTTTAGTACAAGAAGCTTACACTTAGTATCAAATTTGGAACTAATATTATTTTAGAAATTCTATAAATTAAGTTTCCTTTATTTGAATGACTATTTAGTACTTACTTAGTAATCATAAAATCTGCATAACTTGTAGATTAATATGTATTATTGTGTACATTTTTTGTAGATATACAGTGCTTTAAGAATTATTAGGGACACTGCCATTTTTTTACATTTAACTAATTAAATTTTCTTATGGTCATAATCTTTGTAATATTATTGTTTTTATTTATTCAATAAGTTTAAACTAGTCGACCTTCATAGTTTTCTTACTTAATAATTCAAAGATTTTGACAATAAGAAAATGTAATTAGTTTAAATGTAAAAGAAATAGCAGTGTCCCTAATAATTCTGAACACACTGTATATATGTTACATCACCTATCAATATTCCATTCTATTTTTTTTAATTTTAGTATGTAAATTTGAATTTTATATAGGAATTTATCTCAGGAGAATATTTTTCAAATACTGAGTTCTTTGCAAAGGCAAAAATTAAGCCAGCATTCAAAAAATTACACTGGTTTTATGAGTACAGTAACCTGTATATCATGCAGTTATAGTCCTCAACTTTAGACTATGCTATAAACAATTTTATATTAAATCTAAAAAAAGTAACCAAACTAATATTTTCATGAGTTACATTTGGAAGCAGTGTCTTGAACAGGTGGCAAGACCATCCAAGCCTATTTCAAAATATTTGAAAGAGAAGTATTTTATTTTTAAATGTTTCATTGAAAACTTACATGACTAATAATTGTTATTTGAGATTGGTTTTCATTTTGCTTTATAATTATAATTGTACTAAACAACTAAATAGTTTAGTTACACATTTCAAATATTTTTATTTACAGAAAGATTAGGCATGATTACCCATTTTAAATTTTTGTTTTGTTTTGAAATTTGATAAAAAGATAATTAAAAACATTTAAATAATAATTATACAGAATTTTTTAAATCAAGAATTATAATAGGTAGACTGTGATTGAAATAGGTTCAAAAATAGTTTAGAAATATATTATTTTTAATGATTATAAAACTATTAACAAGTTAACTAGTATAACTATTATTAACTATTATAAAATAATTAGATAAAAAACAAATAAGAAATTAAAACCAATGATAAACACTTTCTAACTTAATCCATTTCCTTAAGCCTTTCATATGTTATAAAACTAAAAAATTTATGAAAATCTATTTTTGATAGTATCTAAAACTAAAACTAATAATATAAAAATCATAATAACATTCTATATATAATGTTCTAATATTATGATTGATTTCTCTTTTGCATTCTGTATTTTATATTCTGGCCAATTGTTGTCATGTCATTTTGATTGTATATCACCAATTTAGTTTTGTTATAATTCTATAAAATAAATATGTATAAATAATATATATGCATTGTCATTTATATATATGACAAATGAATATTATAATATAATAAATAAAGAATAATTTTTAAATATTATATATTTAAAATATTTTATATAATACTTACAGGTTAGAATTAGATTAGATATCAAAGTTTAAGCATAAAATTACAGTAATATTAATAATATATTTCAATTTATAATTCATATTAGTAATAAAATGTGTATATCCCTGGGCAGCATAGAAAGAATAAAAGAAAGAGTAAGCCAGAGCTGTAAGAAAGTGGCTTCTTTCAACTTCTACAAGAAAGCGGCCTGTAGCAGATTGTTCTTAAACTTCAACTCATCCTTCCTATGTCAACTAAGATGAATGCAGTAAGCAACAAAATTAAATGAATCAGCCAAAGATGCACCAACAATGCAGACAAAGTGGCAAACATTGACAACTTCAGAGAAATGCTAAGAGCTAATGACTTCTTAGACTGTATTCTTGACAAGGCACAACACAGACCCAGCAAAAAATGATGGACTGAAGACCTACTATACCTCAGATGCTCTTTCATCAGCAACATTGTTGACCAAAATCTCACACTTCTTTTCAAAATACTTGCACTACCTGTGAGAATTTACCACCCCACCAGCACTCCTTTGCCACACTCTCAAGAGATCCATTCTAACTCCCTACACTCTATCCAATTGCAAGGTCAAGAATCCAAAAAAATTGTCTCAGAACCAGATGCGTCAACCATCTGAAGTGTATGGGATGCAAGAACATGTACATAGGCAGTTCTATCTACCAACTGCATGTTCAAGTTAAAGAACACTACCTTAATTCGAGCAGCTCTATATACAAGGGCGATCCCGTATTTTAGCGTCCCAAATTAATTTTTATTCCAAATTTTATAAAAAATGTATAAAAACAAAAATATAAAATTATTAATAAAAGTATAGAAATAATATTGAATGATGTGTTATTACTTTAGAAATACATTTATATA
>JAYRBW010060633.1:0-10686 GCA_036023295.1 Invenusta paracnida | reverse complement strand
ACGGTATGTATACGCCCAAATATTGAAAAAACATCTTTTGTTCAGCGTATGCCAACGTTTTACATACGTCGGGTATATGCTGACTAAATCGTCAAGGTGTGACAGGGCCATACATAGGGCCATTACACAGCTTCTACATAGGTATGTTTAGTCAGACAAATGTTAGTACCTACCTGCTGCTTTCATGTTATAAATAAATTAGTTGTACTATCCGTCATCACTTTCGCAACATTATATAGAAAACCTTTAAATAAAAAGTTAAATTCACCAATAAAAATATAATTTTTAAGAGTAAAATATCAATAAATTTGTAGTATATTATTATACCAAAATATAGCTGACATTTCATATTGTTTCAAAAGGAACAAAATTAATTCTAATTATTCTCGAAATCTACTTTCACTAACCATTTGAAATACAATTATTTAACAAATTTTAAGTTAGCTAATGATTTATCGATCTGATATTTAACGTAAAAGATTGTCATTCATGTGAGATAATTTAAGTGACAACATATAGTATGAAGTAAACTAAACATTTAAAATAACTTTTAACAGCTAGCTGTCTGCATGTCAATATTTTAATAATTATTAGAAATGTTACCCCCTGGTATGCAACCAATGAAATGTCACATATTTTTTGGTATACCAGATACTTATTGATCTTTACCTTTATACCATGTTTTAGGTACATGAGTTTATCTGTTGGCCGTCTAGACAGTAAAAGTATAGGTATCAAAGAATATAATATCTAATAAAATACCCTGAATACTAACAAATTTCTGATTTAATATATTTCAAAGTATCAAGATTTTCGTTAAAAGCATAAAATGTATAAAACTGATTTAATGAAATTACTTATATATTTACTGTTTACAAATACCTATATATATTTTGAATTATGTATGTATATTTTAATTTAGTGTCATAATATATTAGTACTTTATTAAAACTAAAAATCTACTTGCTATTTTACTAATATTGAATAAAAATGTTTAAAACATTTAATTAATTTTATACTCGTATTAAATATTGGAACACTATAAATTGTGTTATGTACAACGCATTCTAGCACAATTTGTTTTTAATCAATATCAACAATAAAAATCCATGTCTAATTTATCGTCATCTTTAAATTTTCACTAGTTATTACCAAAACACACTTAATGTGAAGTACACATTTTAAATTAATATTTTTTTTTTCCTTTCAAAGCATTAGTTTTGTTTTTTAAGAAAAGTAAACTATATACTTCATATTATTATAAAACAAATGCATCGTTAGAGGTAGGTACACAAAAAATCTATAAAATTATTTCCGAATTATGTTATCTGTTGATTGAATAAAATACATCTGCCTTTTGCCCTTTAGAATCTGATTGTAAAATCTTACTATTGATACGTCATTATTAAAAAAGACATTAATGAGTCTCTTATATAGGTAAATGAGAATAGCATGGTATTAATCTAATCAAATAACAAGCTTTTGTATTTCATAAGATATACTTATTTACAAATAGGATGTTGATATTGAAGGCAATGAAATAGTTTTACTCAAACAAAAGTGTCAAACTCTTTCTTTTTTATAAATATATGTCTTCAGAATTTTAATATCATTCAATTTTGTATGAGTAAGTAGGCTCGGAAGTCATGCCTGTGGAAGTTGACGCAAAACGGAAGTCATTGTCACTGGCATTAACAAACTAAAAAGATTTGTATATTGGGAAACGGATTGTGTACTGCTAGGTAAACTATAACATAGCTACGTATATTTCCACATTATGTATATATTTATAAGCAAATGTTTATGACAATAAATTGACCAATAATAAATATTGATTTAATAAAGTTATTTGAATACACCTAACACAGAGTCAAGAATAGAATAGAATGTCACGCATATCAGTATATTTGTATAGAAATAAATTATAAGACGTAAATCTTAACCACAGTTAAGTAGAACTGGCTACTTAATGTCCCACAATTAAAACATAAAAGTATATTCCAAATATTTTGATTTTAAATATGGAAATATACAATGCATTTTAAAAGAAAGCAATTAAGTGAGTCAAATTCAATGGGTGTCTAATCAGTTCAGTCCGGATGGCGCTATAGGTAATACCAGTCATACCACTGCTTCATTAAGAATGGATTACCCCCCGATAACGACACGTTGAGAGAAAGCGATTGCCGTCAGCCAACCAATAATTGGACACACCTAAGACCCCAACCATCATCGCATAGGTCTCGACGTAAACGAAAAGTCCGGTTTCAACAAAGAAGAGCCCATGGAGCACCTGGTGAAAGTGTTCCCTGCTCTACGGGGCACTCCGGAGGCACTCGCGGCACACAACATTTCTTGATATATTTTCAATTTCTTATTATATTTATCACATTTTCAGCAAATATGTCTACATTTATACCTACTGTCAAAATAGCTTATAAGAGTATACGAGTATTATTATTATATAGAATATTAAGGAAATCTCAAAAACAAGTTTTATCTAGAAAAACTATTTGTCAATTCTTGTATTCGTAAGTACATATCATTTTAATCCTTCAGGTTCCTGAAAACATTAAATATATTATGATATCTAACGCTGTTAAAGAACCATTACTTGTCATATTTTTGAGCGCATAATAATTAATTATTTTTGGGTGAAAATTGGATTCATATTATTTTGTTAACTTTATTAATATTTATCGCCTACATATATTACATATATTATATAAATCACTCAACTGAAGATACTCATCAAAACAAGATATCTCTACTTAACTAAAGTAATAATTCATTCTACCAAAATTAGAGTAACAAATATCTTAATATTGACAAGTTTTAGTAGGTTTTATTCATACTCGTATCAGGTACATTTCCAAATCAGACTTCACTAAGTTATTCTTCTTCTAAACCCAATAAGATATATATTCGGATATTTTATAGTAAATTTATCTTTTGAGTGTAGAGTACAGCCGCAAAGCATCAATTCTGACTATGTATAGTACCCTATATTATAATCCGACAATATAGTGTAACTATTTTATGTAAATTTATATGCTACAAATTTTAGCAAAATAACTGCATACAATGTTTTAAATTTTCGAAAAGCTTTTGTGTAAACAAGATACGTTATTATTAAAAACTTGAATTATACACGTATTACAATTTTTTAACTATATGGGGATGAAAAAATAAAAATAATGAATAAGTTTAAAAAATATGCTGAATCAAATATATTAATAATAAAATATTTGCTGACTTGTCAAATGTGTTAAAATCAATATATATACAATTAGGTATTATTTATGTAAATATAGCGCCGAGAGAAAACTTGTATATATTATTATGCTTCGTACATTCCCAAAGAAATAACAAATTGATCATGACAAGCAATGGAGAAACATATAGTTTGTCGGGACCAAAAATAAAAGTTTGCTTCTCAGTTGACTAATACATACATTAGACTTAAGCTTTCTCGTAAAACATCACTTTACTCAACCCTTCCCCCCCCTATACACCCTCTACACCAACCTCTCTCCATCGCCATTCCTGCCTGGCAGACATTCTCATAAAGTCAAGTATGTATCAACAGACCCCAAAAAAGTGAAAACAACCATTTTGGAAGATTACATTCATCTTCGATCTTAATGGCGACACAAAATCAACGAACCATTCAAACCAAAAAAGCGACACCCATCTCTTCCATCTAACATATTAGCCCGAGTTTGATATGTATACTAAATAACTCAACGAAACACTGTGATGCCAACATTTGTCTGTCTATATAATCGTGACGTACCTACTCAAACGCGGCTAATACATCCAGCAATCCGGTTTGATTATCTATTTGAAATGAGCCAGGCACCTACCTCACACATCTTAGACGAACATTATACTGGAGATATCAGATCTCAGTGATTCTCCCATTTCCATTTATTGAAGAGATTCCCCTCAGTGATCATTCCTGTACAGTATGTATTCCCTTTTACTGTCTTCTTGAGGCTAAACAGGAAAACCCAGTTCATAATAATACACGACCAAAACACCGAAATAGTTTTAGAAGAAAGAGACGACAGCGCGCGAAGGGTTATAGAACAAGCCGTTGACGCCGTGCCGCATACTATACTCTCAGTAAGGCCTCAGTGTTTGTTCAGCAAATTACTTGAGATGCTGGGAGCTTGCCGGATCCCCCCTCCCTGTATTTTATGAACCTATTCCGCACAGAAATCCTCCACCGCTGGCTACGAAGTGCGACGACCACCGCTATCTAAAACCCTCTGAGTACCCCCTTCTTCTCATTTTTGACGTTTGTGCACGCAATTGTCGTCGTTCCGAGCTCATTTATTCCCCCGCCTGGATTGCATCGCCCTTCCAGTATATGTATGTGTGAGTATTACACAAAAAGGGATAAGAGGGATGAAAAAAGGCGGAGAGAAGAAAATAACAGGAAGAAGTGGAGGTGGGAAGCGAATGGGTTAATAGAGACTCTTTAAACTTTTGCGGCAACAATCCCTCTTTTGAAAACCATCTGGCAAAGGAGCATCAAGATTTTGTCGAAAAACTGTTTGTGTTTTTTATTTCTAAATATTTCTTCAATTTCCCATTATATTATTTCTCTCTCTTTGCCATCTAATGGAATCCGATATACAGTAGTAATGAAAATTCCGGAAACTTTTTTTTATATTTCTTGTTTAAAGAAGGATGATGTTTTTCTGTCTTAAAATTTACTTCTCATTTTCTTTGAGCTAGAACGGCAAACTTTTGTTTTAATTAAAATAAGAAATATTCAGCAATAAAAAAATAGTGTGACAAATTATAAGAATAAATTATCTCAAATGGATTTTGTTAGTTTGTATAAGATTAAGGTGCACTTGATCATTTGATATCATTAAAAATCTTTAAAAGTCATAACCTTATAATGGAATAAAGTATAATTCTGAACTTTTATGAGAATATGTTCTAAACGATTAATTTTATAAATCAGCATTTTTAAAAATTGCAATACTAAAAAAATGCTCTCTATAATTGTTATCGTAAAATTTGAAACAAATACAAAAATTATAGAAATGGAAAAAATATATATATATATACGTAAATTTATGGGTTCATATCATAAAAGGATAAATTTACTAAATGGAATATTATAAAGAAAGCGGTAAATAATACTAATTATTAAAGGAAGATATTATGAGTAGTATCCATGGAAAGTGAACTCGTATATCAAGAATTTTCAAATGAGTAATGTTATGTTTTAACCCTATCAATCCACACCACCGGACTTTTTTGCGCATCCATATACAAGAGCGAGGTTTTAAAAATCATTAATAAATCCTAATAAAGAAGATTTTTGAAACTTAGCATGTTGTTAAAACAGTTTTCTAACATATTCCATAGGGAGTTCAACAAATTATTATAGTAATCCTTGATGTTCCATTAAATATAGTATGCAATGTTTGTTTTGTTTTTTTTAATTATTAATTAATTCTTTTTAAAAATTCCTTTATACTCGTATTTTTGGCAAGAAAATTAATTATTATGAAATTTCAAGAATTATTGCATTACATTAGTCAGTACTCAAATCAGAACTTCATCAATTTCAATTTTTGAGAAATATACATTTTAATATGTATAAATACTTTTTCTTATTTTTTATAAAAGAATTTACTATATTAAAATTTGCATAATTTAGAAATATACTAAAAGTATGGCATACTCAAATAATTGTATACATATATAGATATATATAAACTTTCAATGAATAATTTAGGTTATATAATAGATTATTATATTTAGGGAAATAAAACAAGCATAAGATCATTTATTTCGTTAAAAAGTTGAATTCATTTTCATATATTCCGAATCTAACAAACATCAATAGAATTTTGTAATCAGTACCTACCTAATATTTACTGGTTAATATAAAATATTTTATTTTATTTTTACTACTTTTAATTGAAATTTAAATTAATAGAAGTATTTTTCTATTCTAATTAAAGTTTTGGAATACCTACAAAAATTAATGCATAGAGAATATATAAAATTTTAATAGATACAGTTACAATGTAATTGTGAGTGACTCTAATGTATCGCATATTGGGGGAATTAATACCATATTTTGGGCCCGTTTCTGGCAGACATTTTTTATAAAATATTTTCACGTGTACCCTAACTAAGCTTAAAGATAAAATACAGAATTCAGTTCCCTAATCCACGGAGTTGTAATGTATTATAATATGGGAATAATTTAAAAAGCATATGCTGTTTATTAAAACTAAACGTTAAGCAAGAATGTTTCTTAGAGAATATCGAATAACGGCTCGACATCAAGAGAATTTTTTTCGAAGTCTGTCTGTGCGTAATTTAACTCTAGGAAGTTTTATATAAAAAGTAAGTACATCAATGTCGAAAAATAGTTTGTACTGTACCTGCGAATGCATCTTGAAATGCTTTTAATAGAGAAAGGCTTTTTAGTGTTTACACCACTGGTAGGCATGTTTATGATATGTTTGAAATGTCGGTATTTTTAATGTAATTTGAATTAAGGTAAAATGTAACTAACTTTAGTAAACATTAATAGAGAAAAAGAAATGAAACCATGCAAGGCATGCATAGAACAGAGACATATAGATATATTGCAAACAATTTGAAAAACAAAATGCATATACTATGAATATAATATGTATGTTTGATACAGTTTGATATATGTGAATGTTTTTATCGAAAAAGAAAAAAAAATTACGTTTCATTAAAAATGGATTTTGTATAGAGAAAAATCTCAAAAATGTTGCATAAATCAAAAGAACAAGTATCGAATTTGTACAAAATTTATTATAACATAATAAATTAATTGTTTATTTTTTATTTTTTCATTCGAGTTTCTTTAAATTTGTAGAACAGGTTTGAAAAATAAATTGTCAAGTGTTTCTTTATCTTCTATTTAAAATGCATCTTGTCTTAAAATAGTTTATTAATGGAATTATGAGGCAGCTTGAGTTATATAAATGGTTCCTGGATGAAAATTATTTAATCAATTCCAAATGGTAAGCTCTCAGAAAATAGCAATTTTATTTAATTTTATTCAATGTAGTATTATTAATAGAACAAATATCCTACAATATTCTGTAGATTTATAAAATACACTCAAATTAAACTATAAAAATATACTTTTATGGATTAATAATTAAAAACTTGACTAAAAAAAATTATTCAAAATTATCCCTTTAAATACCACCAAATTAAGTATTGAATATATGCTACTGAGAATCATAAATAGAACCATTGCCATAGCATTATATATATTGTCATATATTATTATACATAGAGGTCTTAAAAAAAATGTCGTTTTCAACTTTTATCTAAAAGAGTTTTTCACTAAACACTAAACGTTAATGCATTAATATAATGGATTTACGCAAAGCTAAACAAGTATTACAACATGCACTATTTTATAAATTATGCTTGAAAAACAAAGTTCAAACTAGATATTCCCTATTGCGGTCGATGATCTTCTGGAGATCTCGGCGCACTCTCGTATAAGTTCTCTCCCCAATTTCTATTGACTGAATTGCTCAAAATAATCTCCCAGAAATTGGAGGACAGATCTCGAACGGCGAATTCTCTGTTTACTCGACCCGTCTCCATATTGTGGAATATGTACCAGGCGCATAAGTTCATGTCTGGAGAATAAGAAGGACTCCGTCAACGTTATTGTCGCGGAGAAAATCATTGGTCAATCTGGTGACATGTGGTCGAGCCTTGTCGTGCATTATGGTGGTGGTCTCTTGTCAACGAACAGACAAAATCTTCTAAAAGAATCTATTGCATTTTTCACCGCTCTTTCGATCAGTGCAGGATTTGAAATTATTCATTAATTCCCCTGGTCGTTGTGTTTGTATTTAGCCTGCCAGAGCCCCACAAGTGAGAAAACAATAGGAGGACTTTTTATGCGCCCAATCGATGTTTAATATGTTTTAATGACGACCTAAGTAAATTTAATTTGTTGTTCGGACATCAAAGGAATTCTTCCGCCGCCTTTCATCTCACCTCCAGCTTGGTTGAAAAAAGTACCAAAAATCGGAACAAAAACTAAGACACAATTGAGACACAAAATTTCTCGTTTTATTAACCGACCGATTTCAATGAAATTTCCAGGATACAGACTAGAGACCATTATAAGACAACGTCTTCAGATCCCTTTTCCAATTTCCTATCCGTTCAAAAGTAATGGCCACTGTGCCACTTTAGAGGAACACTGGAATCTTGAAAATGTAACAAATTAGGGTTGCAAATTGTTGCCGCTATAAGGAACCATCTGGAGATGTGAAACCAACGCCAATTGTGTTAAAATCGGCTATATTTTCTTGTGTGGGTGACATCCTTGGTCGCACGGAACCCACTATTCTTTCAACGTTATGCGTTCAGCATTTTTGGTCTGCTTTGCAATTCTTTGTACTTGCCGTAAGCTGCATATATTCTCCTCGCTCCATGCAGTCACTAATTTCTTGTGTATCGTAAATGACATAGATATGGATACTTATTACATATCTACGATCAGTTACAAAAATCTATTGATATTCATAGATAAAGTAATATTAAATTCTTTATGTACAGCTCCTACTAAAATAAAATAAAAAACATTTTTTAAAACCTCTGTTATATATATTGATGCATTATAGGTATATTCATTTAAATTTAAATTTTTCAAAGTTACAGTTATTGGAATTAAATTGATCAAGATTTAGTAAGACTTAATAAAATTTAAAAGAATGTAATTATATTGTAGCGTACGAAATGAAAACATCGAAAACAAGAATTCATCAGTCAAGAATTAAGAGCTCTCCCAAGCTTCTCCGATCCAATTAAGTCCCTCACTATCTGTCTGATTTGGTAATAAATAAAAATACAAAATCGAACCGATGAGCTTATATGCACAGCAAAGGTTTCTAAAAATAAAACGGACACGTTGAAAAACTAAAAATCTGAATGAATTTAAACAATTGACAAGTCTTAAAGGACACTTCACTAGTAGCGAGCTCTTTATGAAGGAGTGGATATTTTCCATGTTTAAGATGTCAACTTAACCCCCTGCATACCGGGAGAGCGGATTTTTATATGAACAGATGGAGCACTGTAGGATTTCGTGGCTTTTCCTAAAATAAAGTTTTACACGTTTTGGCACTATATTCATTATTGGGCACCCAAAAGGGTTGTCATGTGACCACACTCTAACAATTGCTCACTTTTCGAAAAATATCCAAAATATTATATAAGTTTCGTTATATAAAAATGCATGTCTAACTCGAAATCATCGAAACTCATTCGGTTATTTATTTATTTCATGTAGTAATTCACATAGAACAATAAAATATTTTGATTGTAGAAAAAACAGGTAAATATCGAAATATATATATATTTTTTAATTGAAAGAAAGGCTTATATTTTTATTATTTTTACCGAAATGATATATTGACTATTTTTAATGGAATGTTACAAAATTTGTCGATTAACTACATATGAGCCCTCCCCCGGTTCCCCAGGGATAATGATGCGCAGAAAAGCTTGAATGGATAGATTGAATATTAAAAAATGTTATTGTTGAAAAATTGTTGAAAAATTAAATTTAACTTAAAAATTGAATTGCTGGTTTTAAATTTTTATTGAACCATATTTAGCTTTTTGTGTAATTTAAAAATAGCAAACCTTACATACAAGTTTATAATCAATCACAAGATAATAATAATTCATGTTATAAATTTAAATAATTTCATAAATACTGTTGTAAATAGGGCATAAATAAGACATTAAATAACAGAGATATATGCAAGTTGAATACACTTTCCATCAGTGGCTTTAGTTTCATTATTTACTTCCTCATTTAATACTTAATTTTTATATAATTACTTATTTTAGAAATATCGGCATAAAATTGTATAATAAGACATATAATAAGTCAAACTGAATTGAACTAGGATTTTAAATATCAAATAAAACATTATTATTGTTATTATTAATGTACATATTTAAACATAAAACTGTACAAGGTACATTCTAGGTGTGAAATAAATCAGATTAACAAACAGTAAGCGATGAGAAAAGAAAATATGAGTTGGAAACACGTACATAAAAAGAAATACACTAAAAAACAAAAAAACACAAGTTAAGCACAAAATAGGAGTGATAAGTGGGTGATTAGGAGTGGTCATTATATATTATGAAAGATTTTAGTGCTTTTTAATTGAGCTAAACTTGTCATTTTTTGTACAGATTTCGGATTTGTAGGAATTGATTTTTTCTGAAGTGTTTAGATGGTGTTGGAAGTTTTCCATCGTTGTCAAAAATGATTCCAAGAGTTTTGGCCTTTTGCGAAACAGGATAGTTTGATTGGCTAATTAAAAATCTCGTGGAGCAAAATCAGATAGATTGTGACGGGTTATAGGAACCACACCGAAAGATTTCAGTTTTATAGTCAGATATATACAAAAACAATTATTTATCCATTTCTGTCAATCCAAACATTATTCTCCGTTAAAATATTTACATTTATATTTATGTAAATAAAATAAACACGCAAATAAGTGATTATCAAACATACATCTGTTTTATTTAGAATCGGAAAATCTTTACAGATAAAAGCGATAGTAGTAGGGAAGGAGGAGGATGAGAACAAAGACCCCCCCCCCCACCCCTCCC
>JAYRBW010060632.1:0-10687 GCA_036023295.1 Invenusta paracnida | reverse complement strand
GACGGAAGCTGCCGATTATGCGGGGAAGAAGAAGAAATGAATAAACAGAGCACATTATCTTGAGGTGCCCAGGAACCCGATCCATCAGAGAGAGGGAAGGCATTGGTGACCTTGCCAACCTATGCAGGAAACCACTGGAAGTGGTTCAGACAGAAAGAAATCCCCCCTTAGGGGGGAACAACAACAACAACAGCAACAATAACCAAAAATACCAAACCCCCTTGGAGAGGGGGAGGAGGTTTCACTTTAGCTCTCTAAGAAAGTAGGTTAACATATTCGTAATTACCTTTATTTAATTAATTGGTTAGATTACTGTTATTTAGCCACTAGTAGAAAATTTCAGATTCATGTTACTCCATTAACCAAAAAAATAAATTTCTGTAATAAATCATTTAATAAAAAAAGCTACCAGACGAAGAGTTAAATATAACGTATTGGATAATCTTCCTTAATATATTTATAATATCTAGTTTAAATTTGCAGGCTAGTCAATTAAATTGGTTAAAAAAACTGACGATAGTGTCTTTGATGTTATAGTAATTTCCCTAAAATATATCTGACACAAATTGAATAATGTTTCTTATATTTTCCATGAAGGCCTTGAACCCTCTTCATCGTAACACATAGAACTATGTAAGATATACTGGCGGCTTACTGCGATTCTGTTAAAGTAATAAAAGCAAAGTGCAATTATGGTTGGTCCAAGCAATAACTGGTTTGGACTCGCCTTCAAACACGAAAGAAGCAATTTTGATTCCAAGGATTTAATCATGGTTTATAAGTGATTTATGATACAGCATTGAACTAATTATTTCAGATTAATTAGTTTAAGCCAATGGTGGCAATTTGTAAGAATGTATAACCTGGCAAAGCATGAATGGACTTTTAAATGCTTTCATAAGTAGGTAGCATTTAAAAAAAATTAAGTTTTAGTTCTAGATTTTAAAATTAATATTCTAAAAAAGCATTCACTGGAGAAAATAGTGGTGTAAGAGTTTCAACATTGTGTGACGCCAGAATACACAAAAATAGAGACATGCATAAAAATGTATGAAATTATATACATGGTCGTCAATATAAAATGTGTCTTACCTTTGAGCAAGCTCCAAGTCAGTTACAGCTTCAAGAACCAGTTTTAAGTTACTTTTTTCATTCTGCAGAACAGAAGTGGCTAACTTCTTCTGTACGAAAGCCACATTGTACAGCAGAAGACTATCCCATGGATTCACGTGACGTGCCTAGTAATAGATAGTTAATTTATTTATTAATATTCATATTATAATAACTTTATACACATTATAATGCATTTAAAAAGTAACGAAAAAGCCTTTTTAAGAGTAATAATGAAAAATATATAGTTCACCTTGAGCAGAACATTCTTGCATTCCTTGAGTTTAGCAGCCTTGAAATAAGCACGCGCGAGATACAGAAGAAGATCTGTACTATTTTGACGATTGAACTTCTTAATGCAATTCTCGTACTAAAATGATGTACACAAAAATATGAAATCATACTTTTTAGTACTGTAAGTAGTATAATAAACAATTGAATTATATATATACATAAAGCCATATTATTTTAGATAAAACATAAAATGACTTAAATTATGTATACTGGAACCACCAAGATCGGATTATAATTAGGGGCCTTATGAGCTATGCGATGTAAATCCAATTTGTATGAATTGTAATTAGAAATAATAAAATTTATCAAAATATTCAATATACAAATAATATCATATTGATTAAATGATCGTTTCAATATTACAATATTATAATTACAGATTACAATATAATGATATTTTCAAATTGGGGAATAGTTTTGTAAAATCAATAAGCTAAATAATATATGTACATTTAATCTAAATTTTATCTGATCATAATATGAATGCACTCAAACTGAAAGGACATACTCACCATCTGAATGGCAGCCACATACTGCTTTTGTTCGACGTAGATATGAGCGATATTGATCCAAACATCTGGGAAATCAGCGGTAGCCTCGCGAACCTGAGCGAACACATCTCTAGCCTCATTGATAAAGCCCTTGTGCGCAAGAATACAGCCAATCCCATGTGCGGCCCACATATTTTTAGGATCATTACGAAGAACTGCACGATACATGGTTAACGCACGCTCCTAAAGAAAGATTAGTTGTATAGAATAAACCTTAATACAACTATATGGTCAAAAACAAAAACTTTTTTAAATATTTCCTAACCTTTCAAATTCACATAAACTTTACTAATCAATATTATATAATAACATAATAAATACAATTTAAATGTATTCTGATTTGTTCAATAATTGACATTTAGTCACGCTTTATTTCTAAAGATTACTAAATATATCTCTTAAAATTATAAAAATACAATTTTGATATAAAATATCATTTAAATTTAAATATTTTGAACAAAATTAAATGAATTGCTTATCCAATTATCATCATACGAATTTTCGGTTTTTATAAAAAATGCTTTCTGAATTAACCAATAATTTATATAAATTTATTGATAAAATTTAATTTTAAATAGTTTTTAAGCATCAAATAATTTAAAGTAACAATTTGTGTAAAATTAAGTATGTGTTGCAATACTTACTTATTTAAATAAAGTTTATCATGTGAATTAATATAACATAAAATAAATAATACGTATTAAAATAGTTAAAACTATTCCTTAGCATTCAAAGTGCAATTAAAAATTAAGAAACGATACTCTTAGATAAGTATTTAATAAATTTACTATTAATGTTGAGGACAAGATATACCTAAGCCATACTTTTCAATAGCACAAAAATACATTTAATATGTTAATTCTGATCCTTGATTTTCTTAGTTTGGGAATTAGATAAATATTGAAATATTAAACAGTTCCACACAGTATACTACAAACTTAACAATACCTTTAAAGTCTATTAACATTACTGATTTTTATCACGAGCAAAAGTAACTACTTTTAGTAGTTTTTGTAACGATTTCCTCTAGAATCGACTGCTCACAACATTTGTATGTATGATTTTAAAAATAAGTTATGCATGTATAATATTAATTTATCAAATAAAAAATAACATGTAAAATATAAAATTTAGTTGAAAATTCGTACAAAGAAAATCACGGCAAAATATCAACTTTACAGGTAGAACACAAAAAACGTAAAAAACTAGTACACATATTATATTAATTATATAATGCAATTTTATTGAAACATAAAATACGTACATATTATGTATACATTTTAATGTGTGTAAACTGTAACATATCTTAAATATACCGTGATAAAGCCAATCACATGCTATATATATCACAGAACTTGCATATTAGTATTACTATTAATAATATTAATATATTAGTATCCTTTAAATATCACATATTCCAGCCTATAAATTATATACTCCGATTTATAATTCAATACAAAAAACTGCCACTAAAATTTACAGTTTGCAAAAAGATATCTCACGGAAAGGCAGACATTAGTGTCAATAACAAGACAAATTTGAAAATATGTTCAATTAAAATTAATTAAAATTTAGTATATTCATACATAATAATTATAGTTTCCTATTTAATAGGAAACTATAATTATTATGTATGAATATACTAAATTTAAAAAAAAACCAACCTGATGACGCTTCTCCTTTTCCCGATCTCGGATCTGATGATGCAAAGTCTGCAGCCATATGTTTCCAAGAGCAATACTCGCGTAGGTGTCATCCTTGTACTGCGCCTGTGAGATGATTCGTTCAAATTTTTTCTGCGCTGGACCACCCTCCTGTTTAGACAGATGCAGGAGACCAATGAGAGACCAGGAATCCGGATGGTCTTGATTCACCTTAAGTGCCTCCTTGAACCAATCAGAGGCATCGTAAATCTGGCCACGGTCACGGGCCATGCAGCCTAGACGAAGATAGCCTGAACACAAGAACGATTACTGGAACTTTTATATAAACACTGAGAAAATATTCAGCTTCTTTACAATGGTCTAGTAATTGAATAACCTAGCATACATCGAAATGTATGTAACGTAGAAATTTTGTGATATCAAGAATAAATCCACCATGCTTATAACATGATAATGCTTTTAAATATTTTTACTTCATTTAAATATTAGGTTATATTTTATCATAACTTGCTTGCACTATAAAATAATTTCGGCTTTTTAATAAGAAAGTATTTGTATTTATACAAGATAAAATTATAATATTAAAAATGGATACCATTTTTCTACAACTTTAAAAAGACTTGATTCTATATGCATACTAATTTTATAATATATCACTTATAATGTATGGCATTTTTAAACTTCTGTTATACGAGAACCGGACATAAATAAAAAATCTCCTGATCCATTCAACATATTTATAGAAAAATATACTGTAGGTACATCTAAACTATGATAAACGTTTAAATATTATAAGTTAAAATAGTTAATATTATTAATAACAAACCGCATGACAGAAATAAATAACAATAATATAAATATATACCAAAAAAGTTATTATGAATAGTTTTATTAGGTACTACAAAGAACAAGTATTAAGGAAAAAATATAAATTCTAAATAAATTGAATTTTTCAGCTTAAATCGTCAACATCACTTAATATCTCATATAACAAATTTTAATCATTCAAAACAAAAATGAGACCCGATAGTCATTAAATTTATGTCATATAGTGTACTACAACTTACAGTCGAGATAATTTGGATGCTCTCTGAGAATATTTTTGTACATGGGTTCTGCAATGTCGGATTTGTGAGTAGCTTCCCGGAGTCTAGCAAGATTGTAGGTAATAGTGACTGCAATTCCCTTGTAATAACGGTCATCATCTTCCGCTTCTTGACGGCAGCGCTCCAAAGCTCGTTCGTAGTGTTTCTATGAAGTAAATAAATCAAACTAAGTAGAAAAAATAACAAGTAAGAAGCTGATATAATTATAGTTTAAATATTGGTGTTTATATAAAAAGGACATATGACGTCACAAGCCAATAAAAAATGTAATGTATATAATGAACTAAATTTATAAAAAAAATTATTAATTAAATTTGATAATAATTTTAATATGATAAAACCCAACGTTAATTACTTAATAAAGCATGCACAAAGCTACAATTGGAAATTAATATAAAATGTAACACTTGAAAATATGAGTAATAAACCAATTTAAATAAGATTTGTCCTTTCCAAAAATGATAGTGCCTGAAATATACATTTTGTACATAAATATTTGATTTAATGTCCCGTTTTTAATAAAATTATTAATACCAGGACGAAAAATTATTTTTATGGGTTAAAATTTCGTTGGTGTTGTGCTGTTTCTAACAAGAAAAAGAAATATCTTGGGACATTTCAACTAATCTATGTAGAATGGGCAATATAAGAAACTGTATTTACAGTAAAACATTAGACAGCTGTTGTATTATGAAAACATTATTAATGGCTGATTCATATCATCCTTTTAATTTTTATAATACAAAATCATATAAATGCATGTTTCATATAACTATATTTGATTTTTCCTAAAATGCACTTGGCTTAAAATAAAACTATTCACACTGGGCTATTTGTGTGGAGCTGAATATTCCCGCTCCTAATTTTAAACTTCCTAATAAATAGTTTTGAAACAACATATAGGTAAATGAAGATGCTTTATAAAATATATAGAGAGAGAAAAATATGCATTGTAATGTTTAAAAAAAGTATGTTTGAATAATTTTTGTCAATTTGTAGAGAGGAAAAAAGAGATAACATTTAAAACTGATTATGTAAGATATATATAACTTATACCTAAACTGTTGTAAAAAATATAGTCATATATAAACATACTTTACAAAATTGTTGAATATTATATATTCTTACACTGACGTAATAATATATCTTACATGTGAATTTGTCAGTCAAATTTTGAAATCCCATACATACAGCAAAAAAATTTCTTTCGATATCAAATAGTAAATTTGTAATTATTATCAAACATCGATACCTTTAAAGATACTATCCTAACCATTACAATATTCTATAGATTATTAAAGCTGGAAAGCATACAATTCAAAGAAAACATCTACAATATACAGAGACTGTTAAGTAGTTGAAAAAATACTAACCTCAGCTTCTGTGTATTGTAATTTCTGGTAATAGAGGGCTGCTACGTTGTTCAGAATTTCAGGTGGAATATCCAATTGAATATTTTCGAGAATGTTTAATGCCTTCAAATAGGCATCCAGTGCTCCATTTACATCGTTTTCAAGCATTTGGGCGTATTCAATCCAAACTTCCACATCGTCTGGGTAGCTTTCGGTCACTTGTTTCAGATAACTTTTTGCAAGTTCCCGTTTGTCTATTTTTGTTTGCTGGGCATAAATACTTCCAAGAATTTTTAGTGTCTCATAGTTTGTTGGATTCACCTTGAGGACACGCTCAAATGACATTGCCGCCTAAAAGAAACATTGAACATAATTTATGTGTAACGTATAGTATGATTATAAAAATGAAACTTATAAACATACTATACTCTATACAATTCATTGATATAATAATAGTAATACAATGAAAAGATAGTACGATTAATAGCTAGTATAGTAAAATATATAAAAACTATTTATGTTATCAAATTATCACTTACATTCTCAGAATCATTTCTGTAGAGATACATCTGTCCTAGTCCGTAAAATGGAAGCACGAATGTTGGAGAAGCAAACTGTGTTGCCTGATAGTAATACTGGAAAGCCTGATCATAATCGCCTTGGACATGAAATGCTCGCGCCATTTGGTAACAGCTCTCAGCTCGCATCGCCTCGTTCTCAGTGTCGTGAAAAGCATGCAACGCGAGTCGATGAACTTTCTGATACTCTTTTTTGTAAAAGAAATGGTCAGCTAAATGGTTCAAGACCATTGCATTTGTTGAGTCTAAGTTGTATGCGCGGGAAAGTAGTTGTACTCCCCGTTTGATTGAGTCTTGAGTTTTCTCATTCAAGTCCAAAATAGCCAATCCTACCAAAGCGCCTACGCAATCCCTATCCAATTCGATTGCGCGTTCAAACGCGGCTCGAGCTTTTTCCATCTTACCTAATTTAAAGAAACAAAGACCCATGCCCAGACGAACTGAGGCCGGAGCACCAGGATGCGTTCGTAAAGCCTTCCTGTAGAAACCGAGTGCATTTCTGAAGTCTTTCTTATTGAACGCAATGCAAGCCTTACCCAACAAACCAGGGATGTTATTGGGTGCTTGATTAAGAACAAAATTAAGTTGGTTATCAGCCTGGTTCCAATTCTCGCCTTCAAGGAGAAAGAAGAACGCTCTACCAAGCAAATGATTTTGATCAAACATGATAATTCGATCAGCTGTAGTAAAAAGCATAGTGGCCCGAGCAAACAAAGCCCGCTTCTTTTCCTTGTTTCTTTCTCTGTGAGCCTGTTGAACATAATGAGCAGCTAATAAATCGAGCCCACGCATTTGATCCTTCTCATACTCGGCATAGTTGATGGTGGCTACCTCCCGCGATTGTTCAAGAATTCGTTCAAAATCAGAAATAAAGCCCCGTTTATAATATTCGAGGGCGATGTTTACCCACACGTGAAGTGGGGCTGTTTCTTGAATAAGAATATTGAGTACCTCCTCCCCATCTGGAAGTTGTTCGGTATCAAGTTCGATTACTTCATCTGTTTCTCGTAATGGAATTTCAATAATGGTTGATGTTGCCATAGCAAATCTTTCTGGAAACAAACAAACAAACAATCATTAAATTTTATATTTTTCTACAGATGTTCTTGTTCTCTATATTTTATAAAGGAAAGTTACTATCATAGAAATTGGATTTACCTCACTGAAATTATTAAACGTGACAAATTAAATCAATTATAAACATTGAAAAACAAATGAAAATTAAATTAACAGTGTAAAAATAAAATACTACAATATTGTTGTACATACTCTTAAAATATTGGGCTACAAATATAACAAATTGTCAATATTTCCATAAAAGTATGATTTTTAAATATGATTATTAAGTAAGTCGTTCAATGTGTAGATATATAAATTATTTAATTACTTTTATCAACCACTAAATTTATAAAGGATGCTTCAGTTGTGCAACTATTATAAATTCTTTTTATAAATGTTACTTGTTTAAAGCATGTTCATAATGTTTTATTAATTGTTTTCTGACTTGTATATATAGCATAGTCTAAAAATAAACAAATGATAAAATGTGAGTATAAGGAATTGTTATAATATGAATTAAAATTGTTAGTTCTAAATAAAAATGAGAGAAGTAAAAATATTCTTATAAAAACATGTTTATGTAAGTTTTAAGTTAAACAGGTTAACAAAATGTTCATACTGATTACAAAGTTTTAATTTTCCTTACATATTTCCTTTATCACAGTAACCCTAGGCCATGAAAATAATATTCACAGTGCACAGTAAACTCAGTCTATATTCCTTGAAATTTTGGGGGAAAGAAAAATAATATACAGAGGTCCTAATACAATATACATAAAAAAAACAGGAAATGGTGGGGTCCAAGGACACCAAAAAGTACAAAGTAAAAAGCACAAAGTAAGAAAATTAGCAGTGTTGCTACTGCCAAAAATTAAATAAAAATTGCAGAATGTATCCAATTATTTATATATACATATATTTACTAAAACACACATGGAAATATGTTCAGTTATTATCAAAGATATTATATGTGACAAGATCAACAGCTGTAGTTTAAATATATTGTTTAGATTAGTAGGATGCAATTTATCATAGCATAATATAATGTCGTTATTCAGCAATTGGTGATTGGTCAATACTCATTTAATATTAATAGGAATGAAAAAAATAATTCATTGACATATACTACTGATGTTGATGTGATGTTATAAGCTGCCACTATAAAATATTACATATTACAAGTTAGATTATAAAAGAAACTACTTGTTTTTCTTAGCTGTAACTAAACATAACAAATTTAATTATTTCTACAATAATAGTATTGTAGTTTTTCATGCACTTTAAAACTAAATAATTTTTATTCTTTGCACATTTTTAGCTAGTTGTGTAATTTTGCGATAAAAATGAACTAATTACAATTTGTTAGATAGGAAAATGAATTTTTAAAGTCAAAAAGAATTAGTATAAAAAAATATTATTACATCTACGATTTTTTTGAGCTGTTGATCCTGTCACATATAATATCTTTGGTTATTATTGTGGGTGATATATATATATATAGAAATTACTGCAATAGGGTCAAAATTATTTATGCATCACAGTAGGATTTTAATAAACCTAAGTAATTATCACGAATTGTTGACACATGAGAGTTTGTGCACTTGTACAAATTGGTGTTCTGCTATTGTTAAAAAAGGCCAATCTACTAGAGTGACAATTGGATGTTCTGATACCTTAATCTTCACAGTATCCCTGGTTAGGGAGGGTATGGGGCAGCTAACACTTGTCCAAGGTGTCACCCAAAGACTATGGAAGAGAGGAGTGTCTCAGAGTTCCTCTACAAGCTGCCTTTTGCAAGGGTGTCATCATGTACCAGATACAAATATTAAAATAATAATGTCAAAAATTGTAGAATTAAACCTTATAATAAAACAAAATTAACTGACAGCTTTAATTAATAACTAACATTAATTGTTAATTGCTGCAATTAAAAAATATGAAATGGACTAAAACTATGTTTAGATTGCTTTGCTGCATAAATGATATTAAAAAGAAAAAATCATGAGAAAATTCTTAGTCTAAGATCAAAACAAACAGATGGAAATTGGTTGTTTAGTAATTTACATCAGACCATCCCCCACCCCCCTATACCCTTCTTTTTCATGTATATTTTAATCAGTCTCAAAAGTCAATCAAATTGTCTCTAAAAAAAGGATTTCTGGCAAAAACTGGATAAATTTGGAGCCCTGAATATATATTTTTAACATCAAGTTTATATAAAAATTAAACAAAAAATTACCATTATATGAGAAAAGTTCAAATATATATTTCATGATATGGTTTTAAAAAAACTTTCAATAACATAATGTAACAATTTAAGAAAATATTAATATAATTAATGTAATAAAATAGCATATTACACAACAAAAATCTAGTAAGTCTATAATTATCAGAACTCATAGGTATATGACAAAAACGTCATGAATATCATCACAAACAATTAAGGCTTTAAAAGACCTCAATACCCAAACTTTTACAGTTACAACCATATGCAATCTCAATACCCCATTTTTACTTCAGTAAATGTATACTGGTTCTAAGCATAATGATATTTTATGTGAACAGCCATTATAAATAGTATATTGTCCATACAGATCTTTGAGAAAATGAACTTAACAAACTATAAATTAAAACTGTGAAAACTGACCTATCAATAAATTTAATATACTTGGGCAACAAAAACAATATATATAACAAATTTTTGGGATATAGACTTTGGGCTATATTTTACAGATATATATTTATATGATCTATACGATGATTTCAATTTACACTAAATAGTGCAGAAGTTTACAGTATTGGATTCATTTTACAAGGGCTGGTAAATAAGTTCATGGACTAGTTAGGAAAACAAAATTGAAATATACTTTTGTGCTCATATCTATTAACTATAGAAAGATTAATGTCTATGCAAAAAATCAAGTGACTATGTGACATAGATCTTTCAAAATTGAAATTTTAAGATTGTGTTTA
>JAYRBW010060631.1:0-31278 GCA_036023295.1 Invenusta paracnida | reverse complement strand
ATTATCAACCCAACAGCAAACCCATTCTGCCCCCACTGCCCCAACATCCCCCACACTTTGGAACATTGGCTTCTGGAATGCCCGGGGACCGATGCGGCTAAAATGAAGATCTTTGGTACTTGCCGGCCGGCTCTTTCGTACCTGAGCTCCAGGCCGAGGGATATGGTCCTGCTGGCGCACCAGACTCTTTAGTCGGGTGCGGCAGGTTATCCTCAACAACAACAACAACAGAGACAGGTAAAGGAAGTATTATTTCAGTCAAGAATATCCAAACTTTTGTTTGAGATGAAAGTGTACAAGGGGTAGGTAATGTGCTAATTATTTCTATTACTCTACTTTTCCACATAGCGTAACATGTTTTCGGAATTATAATGAAATAGAGGAGGGGCTATAATATCGGTAGTATTTCCTTTTCTTTCGCTGCCTCTATACAGGCTGGTATTTGTGCAAAATACATACTGGTATCATAAGGAGGAAATTGGTTGTAGTTAATAAATAATTAATAAAATTGTATCTAGGAGGCATCAAGTTAGACTTGATATTAAAACAAAAAGCGATGTATATCATGAATTTTATACAAGCAATAATAAAATATCTGGCCCGTATAATTAATTCGTTCTATTTTAGAAAGGAACAAAACTGTTAGGAGAAACTACCAGGAACGAATTTTCACCTTTATGACATACAAGGTAGGCACACCTACATAGATTAGGCTCACAGGGGTTATGTAGAGGATTGTTACATTGATTACGGCGAAACCGCCTCAATCATGTTATAAGGGACGTTTATTGATGCTCAAAACACATCACTTAGAGAGCCCATATGGAAAAGCACGATAAAAGCATATATCATGTACAAAGGATATTTACTCAAAAAATCGAACTGTAAAGACAATAAACAGAAAGATAACTACCTCACAAAATGTGTGAAAAAGTAGTGTTCCATTTAAGTAAAAAATTAAAGATAGATAAAAACTATGGTGAGCTACAAGTGTATAGCAATTACAGTTGTATGAGAAAAACGTTTTGTCTGAAGTCAATATGAATATGAAAGGTGTGTTTAAAGTTGTTTGGCTTATATGAATTGCAAGAAAAGTCAAAAGAAAACATTTACATGTAATATTCACATTTGTTTTAATGATGAAATCTTAAAACTATAACTTCGTTATCAAAATCTTAGGAAGTATGTTTTTTTTAATAATTTGAAAGATGCACATAAGGTTTTATATTACTTATGGGTTCTTGATATATTCCTCATATTATGTACTAAAAACTAATTTTCACAAATGCAGCTCAACATAATATATAACTAAATTTTAAATAGTTATATAAAATACAGTTCTTACATTATAAACTTAACATTATGATGCAAAATATTGTATAATCAATATCTCGACATCAGTAAACACAGAACTGCCACTTATTGAAATCATGCAAATGTTTAGCATATAACATAGCATTATAGCATATAAAAGGAAATTCAGGTACCGAAGTGTTCACAGAAATAGTTTAATTTTAAAGTGAAAACAATGAAAATAACATCCTAGCATTAACAAAACACGTTACGTTATATTTGGGTTTGGATGTCGATAAATTTTACTAAACTAACAAATCAAAGTTTATTTAAGTAATAAAAGCTAAAACTGTTTCAATAAAGGAAATTTCAATTAGTACTTTAAAAAGGTAAATTAAATAATAAACTTAATGGAATTTGATAATATTATAATAAACATTATATAATCATTATCATATTTATTATAATAAATATAAATTCAAAATTTTATAAAAATGACCTAAACTTATCAAAAAATATTCCTGCTGATTCAAAATAATCGCCGACAATATTTGATAGTACCTGATTGGCTGGTCTTGTTCGAGCTAACCGTCCAATCACAAACACTACTAGGACGCTTGTGCACATAGCCAGTCTGAGCGAAATCGTCGACTTCGGGGCAGAAAAGACTGTCTCGTCTGGAGCTTGTGCCGCTTTCTTGACCCCAAAACTGAATAGGGGATGAAAAGATGCAATGATTCATCACTAAACTATATAATCATATTATATAACAATATAAAAAATTGAGTTATAAATAATCAGACAGTATATATATAGACTAATGAAGGCACATAAAGCTTCAACTCAACCTTTTAATTTATACATTTTTATAAAATACCCTTTATGGCTATAACTTGGTCATAGATTCCATTTCTGATATTATTTTTTATATGAAGCAATTACTTTGGAAGTTAGCCGGATACTACCACTATCTCTACGGCTTTCCTTCACAAACGAACCCTCGTAAGGCTACGGCCCTTTACCACGTCCCGCATAGAGGTAAAATCCACAGCAGTTGGCGCAAAGTGGTCTCACAGGAGGGTGTGTGCCGGGAGCTGGACTCTATGGATCGGGACCTCTTTCCCCCCTGTACGTCAGCTCTATGGCGTTGGGGGGAACTGGTCGGGCTCCCTCTATTTTTCAAATTCGGAATGAAAATTAATTTCAATGTTAATATACACCCTATTACGAATAAACACAAACATATAAACAAAATTTTTAATAGTAACCCCTAATTAGTCATAAATATATCTCTAAGTATTTTTACACCTTGCTAAAACGACCCACACTACGTCATATTTTAAACATTCTTATAACGTGTAGGAGAGTGTAGTGTACTGATTTGCAGGTTAACAAACACGATGTCACAGGCTTACTTAATACCACGTGTGTTTACAGATGACACCCACCACGAATGAGTGTATAGACTCCAGACTTCCATTACCTAACAAACAAAGAAATATTACTGAAAATGAACTAAAAACACTAGGGTTGCATAGCTGGGTATAGATAGACTCTGCCAATAGAAAAATCAGTGGAGCACTTTCTACACACGCTATAATACATAAGAAGAATAAAATAGTAACAATACTAAGAACTCTAAAAGAAAAATAAGACGGCACAAAATACTACACGAAACCTCTTAACGATATATTTGAAGGATTTAATCTTATTGCGTATCTAGACAATATCAATAAGAGATAGAAATATAGCTACTATCTTTCAGTAATTCTACAAAATACTTGCGCTAAATCACTGTAAAAATAGTTAAAACTCATAAATTGCAAAAATAACAATTAAAAAAAAAATTTACCGTCATTACTATCTACTATTACAATTAGTACCTGCCCCATATTAATTACCTCTTTACTTTCAACCAGTTGAGCAGTCACTGTAATGTACTTAGAGGCAGAAAAGATTATGGCATTTCGAACCAAATAGCACAAATATATCATTGTGTGGAAAAAGTTACTTTCGATAAACATGTTATTGGAAAAACGAAATACATACTACAATCCAAAGATCGTTCAAAGACGTTAAAATTCAGACTAAAATACATACTAAATACAAACTACAATCCAAAGATCGTTTAAAGACGTTAAAATTCAGAAAATAAGGGATTCCAAAGCAATTGAAAACGCTAAATAATTATCAAATAATACAATCTATAAATTTTTGTTTTGTTAATATGATTATGTAATTATGAAAAAAGTAGGCAATTTAAATAATTTTTAAAATATCCCGCGCATGAAATAATATAAGGATTATATTTTATTTATAAATCAGCTCAGCGTATATGTGAGTTTAGTCTCAATGGTACACACTTGGATGCATCATGACCGGGTTTAAACTTTTCAATTTTGGTTCCAGTTTTAAAACGATTTTGCATGGTTTGTAAGGTACCAATACCACAGAAATTGGTGGGTCAACATAATTCAACACTAGACGCAATTTAACCAGTAAATAAAAACGAAATGTTTTACTATGAAAAAATGTGACCGTGTTCAAATGGTACTCAAAAGTCAAAATAATAAAATTAAATGGAAAATAATCAGTAAAGTAGCTCACAGATTTACACTCCCTCTAAAATACACTTTTGACTCACAGCATTATCTCCATCGATTCTTGGTCTGGCTGGACGACTAAAGAAGGCCAAAGATCCCAAACCTGGTCGGTTGAGAAGACCAGGACCAATGTTTGAAGAAGGGAGGCTAAGATCAGGTTGTGA
The DNA here is from genome assembly GCA_036023295.1 of Invenusta paracnida. Taxonomy (NCBI): domain Eukaryota; kingdom Metazoa; phylum Platyhelminthes; order Proseriata; family Coelogynoporidae; genus Invenusta; species Invenusta paracnida. Next base: position 27,218 of record JAYRBW010060631.1, on the reverse strand, counting down.
GACTGCCAATCCTTGGCGTCTAAGACCGCCAACGGAGGCAGGGTTGGGTGCAGAAAGGAGGTTGTTCAGTTCTTCATTTGAGGTGCAAATCATGTTTACACCAGGTTCCAAGGTCACAGAGGACCGAGAGTTAGGTGCAGTAAAGTTTCCAGTGTTAAGCTGAAAGGAGAGGAGAGTAGGGTTCGTACAGAATTTCCAAACTAAATTCCATAATTTTTCTAAATTTTCCTTGAATATTAACCAATTTGTATAATATGCAATAATTATAGTGCACATATTCTTGGCATGCATGTATAAAGAAGAAAATGTTACTAAATCTGACAACAATATTGATACAAAACTGAAATACATTATCATAAAGATAAATATTAAAAGGTATAAATTTAAGTAGAATTTCTTTTATATATACTTTTAAATGGGGCGCAAAGTGGAACGTTTTTAATAACAAATATATGTTTTTTCGATTAATAAATAATATTAGTTAAACTTAGTCATAGGTCAATTTGAATGTTTTTATAATAACAGTATAGTAGCTATTGGGCCACCCTGTATAACTCAAAAAGCAGAATAGTTGAAAACTGGTCAAACCAATTTTGAACTTTTTTATAATAGATTAAAATTTAATTAAATAAACTTATTAATTACAGTACAGTTTATTGCTTTATAAGAGTATTAAATATGCTTTAATTCTAATTTATTACTGAAACATTATTCGATCGAGGAATGGTGTAAATTTCGAAATCATACTAAATATAATTAGTAGTATTTTACACATTTGTAGTTATAGAATATTGATAATGCAATTATTTGATGAAGATTTTAAAGCGATTTAATAGTCACAAATTGGTCGACCAGTTCTGAACTTTAAAAAGTTCAATATTAAATAAATAAATATCGTAGTTATTAAATTCAGAGACTGCCCAAACTGAGGCCTATTGACAGTACTCGACAACACTTCCACAATATGCCAGTTGTTTTGGACACCAAATATTTAAGTGAAGTCACGAAATCGCGGAAATCTGAGATATTTCATGTCTTCACAGTCATCTTGTAATGAGCTCATCACACATTGATTCAATGACATTAATTCAAGTTTAAGCTCATGTAAATTATGTACATACATACATATATACAATACAATACAACACTAATTATATGGAATATGAGATGGAGTATTGCCAAATATTTCTCTTCTCAGCTTTTTCTATAAAATCCCTGAGGCCTTGAGTATTTTTTGGGAGGCTTGCATCGTATAGGGGCTGATTCGGTTTCCATGACCTCTCCGTGGCCTTGTGTCTTGATGCCACATCAGCACCTGTTGGAATGGTTGCTTGCCATATTTCTTGGAGCGAATAATGTGTGCCACGAGTTGAAGGTGTTTCTTCCGCAGCAGGGAACTAGGTGGTGTTAGTCTTGCTCTTTTGTAAGCCGCTCTAAGTAGTCTGGAGTGGCAGCCATCGAGCTCCTTCTCCAACGATGTAGCAAGCATCCATGTGTCTGCCTTATATAGCAAAACGGCTTCAACGGGTGATGTAAATAGTCTAAACCTCAGTGTTTCTGTCAGTGTTGGAGACTGAAAACTGGTTTTAATCGCCCTATAATTTACCAGGCCTCTCGGCATTGTTTTTTAAAATTGTCTTTACATCATTTTGGTACTTGTCCGCCGAGGTAAACGTGCAGCGTGGTATAGTAACTTTCCCACCGGTGATATCTGGACATGTAATTTCTGAGGTTTGCTGGTACAGTCAGGATTTCAGTCTTCTTTGCACTAATTTGAAGTCTTACTAATGTAGCGACTCTGACAAAGTTGTCAAGTATACGCCATACTGCTAGTAGCGATAGAGAGAGCAGTGCGAGGTTGTCGACAAATCCTAGCAGTGATATTGATTCTTTTGGAAAGCGTCTGCTTCTTCCTCGGTGTAGTTGATATCCATTTTCTTCAGTTGGTAGAGCAGTGCGAAGAACCAAATCTAGAAGTAAGACGAAGAGAAAAGGTGCGATGTTGTCACCCTGGAGGACTCCTGATGTTGTGGTAAATTCCTCGGTGGTGCTTTCAGAGGTTAGAACCACGGCTTTCGTATTTTCGTATAGACGCTGATAATGGCATTTACTAGATTATCTGGTATATTATAAGCAGTGAGTACTTTCTTCAGACACGATCCAGATATAGAGCCAAAAGCCTTACGAAAGTCGGCAAACACTATGTACAGATCCCAATGCGTACCATAAAAATAAATAAACATATATAATGTATTTTACGATAAACGCAAACAAACACCGTTCATTATCACTGAGTATTACTAAAAAAACTTCTAATCATGTATAAAAATATTATTATACTATTAAAGATTGAAGACTTTTCTCTAACTTGTCATATTAAAAAATAGAAGTCCCATCTTTTTCAACACTTGAAAACTAGTTTAGAAATTCTCGACTATTCTAATTATAGAAATCTATGGAGAGGAAAGGCGAGGAAAGAGAGTTCGCCCATTCTATTTTCAACAAATTCCGAAATCGATTGGGTAACAGATTGCTGTTTGTTGCAATGATCACTATTCCACCTTATAGCAACCAACTCACTTGAGCACGCTTCTTGCCCACGCGCTTAGCAACAGCTCCCGACACCGTCCAATTGCCAAGAGAGTGACGACTATTGCTATGCTTGCCTCTTCCTTTCTTTGAATGTTTGGTTCCATCGTCTTGACTCTCCACTCCATCACTGGGCATAAACGAGCCAGGTGACTCTTCTCCGTAACCAAAGGAACCAGCTCTTGTGGGGATTGAACCGTAGTAGAGTTGACTTCGATTTGGAGGAAGATTCAAACGATTACGACTGCAGTTAAAAATAAATAAAAGTACTATGACCCTTTAATACGCAACATACAAGATTCTATGAAGATTTTGTTAGATTTGATCATTATTAGAGATTTTTGGCATAGTAATAATAACAAAAATACAAATTATAGGAGAGCTAGACAGTACTGTTTTGACAGTAATATTTTTCTTCAACAACCCAAACTCCTCGTAGCTATGTACTAACAATTCAATAAAAAAGCAAAATAGTTTGTTTAGTTAGCTCTATGTTTGTAAATAGAATTTAAATATTCTAATGTCTTACAAAAGTAATGTATTTCTGAATTCACAGTTAATGTTATTATACTAAAAAGCTTCTCCAATAAACTTCGCAGTACTTTTTCGATCTGGTCTAGTCTTTAAAAGTTATATAAACAGGGTATTGCAAATTGTATAATAGTGAATAAATACTAGTGTAATAAATAGTGTAAAATAGTGAATAATTGATAAATAATCAATTGTTTACATTTCGTCAAATTTTATTATTTTATTTTACACATATAATAGTACTCAACTTATCCAATGTCAGGGACCACACTAAAAGAGTTTGGATTAGAGGTAAAACAATAGACTTCAAATTAATTAACTAGACGTATCACAGTCGGAATTCCCTGTAGTTTCACTTTTCGAGTTTCATTTTATCCGGCAGAAATCTCCAAAGTCGTCGAATTTTACAACCAACTTTTATGTCGGCGAACTTTATACATGCGGGCACCGGGGTACAAATATTATTGTGCTTTATAGATTGTCACTAAACTGGCTGGCATTTTCAAATTTGACAGTAGTACATCTATCAAGAGGCTAAAGCATTATTATAAATAAGCTTTTAGAATTGTATAAATTAATATAAAATGATAGATATCTTTATAATAAGTAAAAATAATAATATTCCTTTTCTTATATTATACTTTATCCAAGCATTATCAAAAGTTGCGACCCTGGATGGCTTGAACCAATAGCTTTTGGATTAACAGCCCAACACATTAGCCTACAATTGTGTCACAAAGTGTTGCCATTAAGAATAACACAAACAGTCTTATCTAGAAAAAGCTCATATCTATAAAATTGGTGCACTGGTCTAGACTTTAAATGTGTATGGGAATTATTTGGACATAAGTAAATGATTTCTATGGTCAATGCATATATTATAATATGTAATATGTTGATTTATCAATACAATTTTCCTTTCTAATAGTCTAGAATAATGTAGGTAATTTTTTTCAAAAGTAAGCGTGTCTCAAGTATTCATACATTTACATTTAATGTTCAATAATAAAATAATTTTTTCTGCTATATAATAATCCACCGATAATGATCATTTCTACATTTGTTTGCAGAAGAAGGGAGACTCCTTCCTCTATGGTGATATATTTATAAATCTATCGCATTATTATATATGGTTGTGCTTTATGTAGGTTGAATAAACTTTAAAATGTAAAAATAATAAATGTTTATAATCATTTTTGCACTTATCAACAATGTCAAGCGCATAATTTTTCCACCCAGACATTTTGATTGCGGATTGTTTTGGAATTCCCAGATAACGCTTTGTACATTGGGGCGTCGTGCGCCGTTTAGCTGTTCAATTTAAAGTTTATGGGTAAAAAAATCAATTTGAAAAAAATCTATTCACGTTACCTGCTGTCGGTAATATCGGTAAGATTTGATAAACTGGTACGATCGGTAGTTTCAGAGTAATCCGAACTGAAGTTAAGAGATAATTATACAGATCAATATAATATAAAGGTCAAGTGATTGAGTGACTTTAGGATGGCGAGAACAAACCTCACTGGTCGGAGATTTAAGCGTCTATTCTCAAGAACTAGAGGATTCCTCGATTCCCCGGTGTATATTCTTAGTTCTCGATCTGTGACCCTGCTAAGAGAGCTACGTTTTGACTTTCCTTCTACTTTCGTTCGTTTTCTTGCCTGGTGAAGAATAGGAGTTAGGAGAGTAGAAAAGAAAAGAATGAGCAAATAGAGAAGAACATTATTATATGTATATATGATATATATTCGAAAAAGGGAAAATAAATTATGGGAGAATTCAAAACAACGATAAAATGACGATTAAAAATTATACACTGACGATATACATATATATTGCGTAACATATTAGACAAAAATTAATGCACTAGCGTAGAAAGGTCTCTTACGAGGCACTTACGGTTCGCATGGCAGCCTGTTTCTGTTTCTTGGTAAGCCCGGGGCTCATCACCGCCTGTCTAGTGGCCAGTTCACCCAACAGATCGACTACCAATCCATAATGGCATAGTTCCGCCAGCTGGAGTGGAGTTCGATCTTCAAGATCACAGCTCCATAGATTGCTTCCTTGTTCCGCCAATGCTGTCACACAGGCTAAGTGACCTCCTGCGGCCGCGCAGTGTAAGGGAGTGTTGCCGAAAAGATCGGACTTGCTGGGGTCGCTTCTGATTGGACAAAATCAGACCAATAGGAACGCAACATTAATAAGTTAGTACTTACATTCGGGTACGGTTGGTACCACAGAGTAGTAATCATAGAAATAAATAAAGAACAACGTTGTTATTGATCCATTTCTATGGTAGTAATAGACAGTTTAAACTTTTATTGATTTCGTATGCATCACGTACATTTTATCGACAGAAAAGCGTTTAATTTCAATAAAATGTATCTAAATTAGGTACCTATCTATAAAGTAATGACAAAAATATTAATAAGCCACAGATACAGATATGTGAAGATAAACACATAATTTATTTTTTAATTTAAACCGTCTGACTTAGGACTTCAGGTACCAAACTACTTAGGTGTAGACACTACTAGCAAGATACTACTAGCAAGATACTACTAGCAAATTTTATTAAATTTGGGAGCCTCATGACAGCTTATTAGCTCGCTTCAGCCGGGTATACCCAAATAAAATCCAATTCACTAGTAGCCACCGTAGCAATGCATAAGGATAGTATATACCTAACTATATGCTAATCTGCATTCAAAAAATTATTTTTGTATCTATAAAATAGTATAAAATGATCATTGTAAATTGTATTCACGACTTATGGTCATATTCTAATTTTAAGTACTGTACTTACGTTTTCTGACAATTGCAGTAATACCTAATACCATTTTATTATCATATGTATACTAGATATTAAATTTTAAAAGAATATTTTATTTAAGGCTTTTAGGTATCGAAATGGTAATATCAGTAAAATCAATACTATTAGAGTTGAAACTCAATCTATCAATACTCTATGGTTGGTACAATACAAAAACATAATATAAAATACAAACGATAACTAAATAGCTACACCTGTAATTTTAACAGACGCGCAGGGAACTCCCACCAACAAAACTCTAAAAATAGAATAGTACTTGCTTGCAGTTACATTTTCTAGACTTTATCTAGTAAATATTCCATTATAAAGATGTAATTACTTATATTTTTATATCATACAAAATAGGACAGATATTGATTTTTGAATACAAAATTTAGTAAAGCAGTACTTATTTTCAAATATAAAATGATTCTATCTTTCCTAGCCATCACGTGAACAAAGGGTTGTACAGCTCAATAAAAAAATGTGATAAACTAAACTAAAAGAAGATATATATAAAAATGAACTAAAACATATTTGCTAAGATTTGCTTGAAATTCTATGGTATTTTTGTTAAGCATTAAACCAGGAAACACATTCATATATACGTGGTCAGAATATAATCAGCAACATTTTTGTCCCTCTCTAATTAGAGTTTAATGTCATACCAAGGACTAATCATACATAAATCTAATATGTACAATAATTAATAATACACAAATCTAGTACGTAATAATATTACAATAAAGTATATAATAGTATAATAAACCATCATACCCTTTCACGAAAACTACCGTACTGTCACTCCAGACTTACAGAAATACAAGAGAACATATACGAGATCTCAACAGGCACCCATAATTACATGCATACAAAAACTCATTCATTTGTTAGAACAATGCACGAGGTAACAGTGCAATACAGAACAGTATAAAAAACAAAGATATGAGACAAACGCATGATAAAGTATAAAAGTATGACCAGTACAACCCCAGCTTCTATTTTAGTTATATCTATGTGACATGAACATTAGGCCTTTTCCTGTTTCAGATTATACTTGGTTGTTTTTGTCCATTAGGCTATAATAATAAAAACTGATTATCATATCCGAAAACATGAAAACTAATCGACTATGTTAGTTATTGGAATGTTGTCGGTTTAAATAACCCATGACAATGATAACCAAAACCATCAATTGAATAGGCTAATTTCTGAAAATTTGGAAATACCTTTTGAAAATTGTTAGATGACATAATCAATATAAATAAAAAACCGAAAATATGAAATCTAATCGGCTATATATTTACTAAGAAAGATTTTTATATGCATATAAGGCGAATACTTAGTATAATAACCAATACGAAAAAAAGTTTGAAAATAATAAACTTCCAAATATACTCACATTATTTTAATTATGGAGAGATGGTTTTGATATACTATTGATGTGGAAAATATTTTATAATCATTTGTTATAGTCACACAGTTTATGGGGAGATGGTTTTGATATACTATTGATGTGGAAAATATTTTATAATCATTTGTTATAGTCACACAGTTTATGGATTACTATTTGTTTATTAGCACATTAATTATAAACTAGTTATTCGTATTATTAGAAAAATAAAGCTATACAACTACGGGTGAAAATTAGATGTTGTGATGTTAATTTTATTATGAATAATATATATTAGCTATCATACAAATAAACTAAATATTTATTTAGTAAAGAATAACTTACAAATAATTCAAATTTTATAGCATATTTTTGGTGTACTTTTTTACATAAACATACAACGCTCGCATGCATTGTCATTTGCATTTATGTACCTTATAAAGTCATGTTGTATACATTACTTGTCGAAATTGATAAATTAGAAAAAAATTAAAATTTATTTATACTGGTAACATCAATTTAACTAATAAATAAGTATGTCATTATATTCTAGCTTCAGTAATCGCACGCATTGATATAATTGTAGATGCTTTCTTTCATTTTTAATTTAAACTGGTTTACCATCTAATACTATACTTATAAATACATAGCTATACAAAAATCATCCCCAGCAACGAAGCACATTTAAATATAACCAATGTGATAGTCTTATTAAGAGATATAGCAAAACTAGTAAAAAGATAATTTTTTAAGTAGATGCATATAATTAATAAAAATAAAATAGATTTTTGTGTCCGTATTGCATATAGCAAAACATTGCATTTTATATAAATATATTAAGTATATTTCTATTAACAATTTGCTTGTATAAAATTGATTTTTATATAGAAAGCATTGCATCATTCAAAAACGATTTATATAAAATAACATTTTGATTACAACAAGTATACACTATTTCATTTTATTGTACTACTTCAAAAGTTAGAAAATAAAAGTAGTACACATCATGTTCTTAGAACTATTCGATGTATTAAAAAAATTCAGCATATATATTAAATTTTCCCAAATAATTTTGCATAAAATAATTAAGATATAAACAAGAGATATTTTTAGAGTTAACCTCTGTTTATTCACTACTCTGCTTTAAACGGTAATACAAATAAACAATATTCAAACTAATAAAATTCACCGACTAATAGCAGGTTTAAAGACCATCTTTTGTCGCAAAGTGTGAGACAAATCCGGTCATTACAATAGATTAATATAATTTCAATAAGATCAGTGTAGTCTTCAATAGGCAACAAACAATTCCAAAATAACAATAACTTTATATAGTATACATAAATAATAAGACTGTGAGATAACACTGGAGATCACAGTCCTAACATACATTTCAGTATTTTTATAGTAAAATGACACTTTATAGACAGTGTTACGGTTAGAGAAAATTCTCAAACTACTTGCAAAACAGGTTTCGGTATGTAAATTGCTAAGCTAAGCTACAAAATAGTAATGTCAAGAGTTTTAGGTATTGGTGGTAACCAATAGTTAGCTACATTATAATATATTCAATTGTAGGAACTGCACAATGATAGGTACAGACTATGTGTGTAGATGAGTGTTCCTTGTAAGACCTAATGAAAGGAATTTGTAAAATGAAAACATCTGAAAAGAGTAAATACACCTTCATGCAAATGTAGCGAATTCCTTCATTGTACAATCCTAGCAGTTTAAAGTGTTCACTTTTTCAGTACTTGTACTGTACACGGCATATTATTAAATGTAAATACTCAAATGGTACCTTTCTGCAAATGGAATCTAGGTTGAATTAAATATACATAAGTATTTTTAGATATATCCTCAATTGAACGAAAGACAGTTTTCTTTTATAATGTAGTATGAATTATAGCATAGAATTGAAGCTTTTATAACTTTACAGATTTAAAAACCGAGGAATATTCGCTTATAGAATGGAAGCCATATGAATAAAAAATCTGAATATTATTTAATTCATTTACAAGGCCACATCATATTAGAATTTTTCAAAAAAAAACACTCAAATAGTTATAAATAAAAAAAAACATTTATTATAGAAATAGAATTACTATGTCAGTCAATTTTTGAAACACGCTAATGCAATTTGTTGTATGTTTATTTTCGTATTACTATTTATAAAGTAATTAGATATTGATAAAATAAGCGATATGTTATTAAAGTGGGTAGCAAACGTAGAGATACCGATTTATACGCAAAAAGTAAAAACGATTTCTTAAAAACGAAAAAATCAAAGAATTTTCACAACAAGATGGTATTCAGATTTGTTTAAGTATAATAATAATCATTATCACTATAGGTATTTACTCCATCTCAATAAAATATAAACTAGGAATACCTACTATTTATCTATATATATATGTATATATAATAATCTCTATTTTTATTATAAAATATCAACTATAAATTTATTGATGATCATAGAAAATAATACGTTGATATAGAATTCCACCTAAATCTAAATAATATAAATCTTAGCATGATTAATATTGGAAACAAAGGTGTCTTAATATAGTGCTGTTTTAGACAATAATCGTATCTGTCAATCATCGACATCTTTTTTCTATTAACTGCTTCTACTTCTCGGCGCTACCCCCCTCCAGCTACAAGGAACGAGGTACCAACATTGATCCACCTATAATTGTAGATAATGGTGTCAAACTTTAAGAAATGGATGTTTGCCGGTGTTGGAGGGTTAGTTTGGACTATAGTTGCATTTTAAAATTTCCAATATTAAACAATAGGAATATTTTTACAATTTAAGTTCAATTTTCTAAAAATTCTTATTTTCAAAATATTATAATATAAGTATGGATAACCCCCAAAAAAGTTATGTTGTATATGATTTTAAAGATATATCTATTGTTTTTATCTAAAAATCAAAACAAAACACACATGTCATGTCATTTATACGTTTCCAGATGCATTTGAATATAGTACCAGGCCAAAGCCTCTGGAAACGTAATGACATGACATGTGTGTTTTATTTTGATTTTAAGATAAAGACAATAGATATATGTTTAAAATAATATGCAACATAACTTTAAAAGGTTATAAATACTTATATTGACAAAATTTTATTTTTTAGAAAATTGAGCTTAAATTGTAAAAATATTCCATTAAAGTGCCACTGGAATCCAAATTAACCCTCTCAACACCGGCAGACGTTCATTTCTAAAGGTTCGACACCATTATTTACAATTATATCTCAATGTTGATATCTCGTTCCTTGTAGCTGGAGAGTGCTACCTGCGGTACTAAAAGCTGAATATCTATTATATACATTCAAATCATTCAAATACCGGGCAGCGAATAATATAATCCATACATTTTAGTCTCACCAAGCGAGCTATTGCTATTGGCTTAAATGGAGAGACCGTCTCGCGGTTCGCCCGGTATACAAACTTTGCTTTTTGACGAACTATAACGTGGTCATTCCGGTTCTAAAGGGTTAAACTGGAACAATACATCTTAACAACAAAGACAAAAATAATCTACGAAATATAACAAAACATAACATTTGTTATATTCCCTTACTCATATAAACTATTTAAAAGCTTCCTTAAATGTTCACAAAAGGTTCAGTGGTTCTTATAATTACACAACTGCTAGTCTTAACATTGTGTTATATAATTATTCATTACAAATAAATGAGAATTTAGAATGTTTCTTTTTTCTCTAGAATACTACGTATTTATAGATTAAATTGAGTACGTTTTGGTAATTTTCAATGGCAACAAAACTATAGTAAAATAATAATATGTTGGTATCCTTGTTTAAATTTATTTATTTGTCATTTTATAAACAGGTTAGAATGCGCGCTATCTTTACTAAGTTGGAGAGATAATTAAAAGCTTCAATTGACTCTCGATTGGAATTATTAAATTAGGTTCTTTAATACACAGGGTTTGCATTAAAATTAAGTTAAACGTACGACGTCGTAAATATACGACTGACAATTCCAATAAATAGTTTCAAAACACCAATACTAAAAGTTGTTCTCCTTCATTGTAGGTCTGTCTCTATCATTTATTTTATGTTTGTGCATTTCTTATACACATAAACCCATAATAGAAATATTGGGTGCTACTTGTCACTTTTATTAAATTACATGATTGGAATTAAAGATGTCAAGCGCCATGTCATTAAAATAGACCAAATATTGTAACCACCTGATAAATAATAATCTCGAAAATCAGCACGGCATATTATAAGTTAATTTATAAGTTGATAATTCTCTACCTAGATACGATGGTGTAATCAATCGGTGAAATTTGATCAATTTTAATCTTATCAAATAGATTTATTTTTGTGTATTTCATAAATATCGGAATAGTGAGGAGTATAGAGGAGTCTTGAAAAATAGCTCTACGTAAGCTATGTGTTTTTTTGTCTCTCCAATGAATTTGTTTCTATCTACTAAAATATGATTCACATCTTTCACACAGAGTGTATCATCTGCTAAAAATAGGTCACATGCTCAAATATTTAGTCACTTATGGATTGCACTATGTATCCTTTAATTAAATTTACACAAAAAATAACGTAAAACATAATCCATAAGTATAACCTACTTCTAAATTATAGCATATTCTTAAATAAGTATTTCGTAATAATTAGACGTAGATTGGACTGGAATCCGCTTCAATTTATTTACTAATATAATCTACAACACAGTAAACGTGAGCCATTTTGTGCCCTTCTAACTAAAGCCAAAACTCAGGAACAGTTATATGGTAGGATTCCAATTTAGGTTAATATATTTATATACAATATCTATTGTGTTATTCAATTATTGGAAGAACAAATCAAACGGTACCAAATTTGTTCCCGTGTAGCAGATAACTTGGAATTTGTCACCTTTCATGCTTAGTTATAAACAAATACTTGTGAACATAATATTTACATAATATAATACACATATAATAAGCCGGTGTACTATATTTGCTCAATGCATTTTATGAACTAACCACTAGCAGCACAAAGGGCCTTATTTTCATCCATGAATGATTAATCATATATCACTATTTGCAGTATGTTACGTAGGCATCAATGATTGTGAGCAGTACATAGATAAAATTATGATTTGAGCATAAGCAGCATAAAAAGACATTTTAAATTTACAAATTAATTATATTTTTATAAAAGTAAATAAGCAGTGTATAATATAATTGTACTTTATAATACTTAAAGATATGCAAATAAATTACAGTGATTACTTTTAACCGGTTTGTACAACTGAAAATATGCTTATTTTAACCAATTAGAAATAGTTTTATTTTATGTTATGTTATCGAAACTATAGATGGGTGTTTTCAAGTAGAATATGAGTTGAAATATATTATAGCATTTTATCAACGAATAAAATAAGTCATATAGTTTGTTTTGTTATAGTGTTACACATTGTTAAATATTATTACTTATGTACCAAAATTTTCTAGAATGGTCAGAGTATAAAAATATAAATAGCCGTATTTTTATTAAAAACCACAATTTCCAATGAGACTTTTACCTTAGAACAAGTTATATAGTGGGTTTAATGTCATTGTTTTAAAATGCATTTTAACAGATAAAATAAGTAGAACAGCACTAGTATACCAGAATCACTACCTTAGCGTGGGAACAATTATTAAAGTCCAAAAATGTATAGAAATGGTTAAATTTAATAAGGACAATTAATGAAAGGATTACGAAAATTTCAAATGTTCATAAATTAAAATAAATTATGAACATAATTACATTTACTACATTCTATTAAGTTTGTCAATATTTTTTACCGATAGATAAATTATTATATAATATGTAAAATTAATAAATCATGATGTGCATAAATTTTAACATCTCTTATTAGATCAACAGTATTGTGTTCAACTGTTTGAGATTTTCCTCTATTAAATTTATCTCATAGAAACTAGTTTGCGGTTCGTCCTCTTTTGGTGCTCAAAAACAATCACTTTGGTGTCTCACCCTTTTGCTAGCAGCAGACGCAATGCATCTAATTGGCCCCCGGAACTCGCCAAATGAAGCGGAGTCAGTCCTGCTGAGTTTACAAAATCGCAGTCTTTACGGCTCATTGCACGCAAAGCGATCAAGTCCCCAGTGCTTGCAGCAGTGTGAAATCGAAATTTATCCGCCGTCATTGTCACTTAACCGTGGTTTCTCTCTCTGTTTTGAGTTGGTTAATGACTCCGTTTTTCAAAAGCTGTATATAGAGAAAAATTGAAGAAAAGGGGCATAAAGAATTATTAAGAAATTAATAATCAGTATATATTATAACAGTTACCACAAGAGAATAGATGTTACTTAGTCAGTTTTAATCTTGGTAATGTTGTTCAGCAATAAAGCTAAATAAAAAAAACTATATATATCTATAAAAATAATAAGAGAAAAATATAACACTTATTTGTCGTATAATGTTTATCTTTAAATTAAAAAAGCAAATATATTCACCTATACAATCATGACTTTGAAATATAAATTAAAAATATTAACATAATAAAGTCTTAAAATACAACACATAGATGTAATCCATCATATATATCTAATGCATCATATACATGTAATCAATCATATACATATAATCCATCATATACATGTAATCAATCATATACATATAATCCATCATATACATGTAATCAATCATATAAATGTAATCAATCATATACATATAATCCATCATATACATGTAATCAATCATATACATACATAAAATGATGCCCAACACCAAAAAATGAGAAAAATTCCATTCCTCTAATTCTGTAAAACTTTTTAAATTATTTTATTATTGTTTATAAGACTATTGTATTTTATGATATCAGCCAATATTATTTTGACATTTATTCACCATTTTGTGATTGATTCTGTTGTAAATAATGCAGTGTATGTATGATGGATTACATGTATATGATGTATTAGATGCAAAAAGTTTTACAGAATTAGAGGAATAGAATTTTGCCCATTTTTTGTGTTCCATTAAAGGCTAAAGTACAATAATTGTATTTGTACTTAAATATTTACTCTACACAAATAGATAAACCTTTGAATATAAAATTTGTTCTAAAATAACTTAAATTAATGTGCAATTTTACAGACACCCTGTATAAAGAAAAGAAAAATCCCATAGTAAAAATAATAATAAATATATTGAGTCTCAACTAACCATTGTCTTGATTATTAATAAGAATAAATATAAATGGGACTAAAAATACCACAAAGATTTAAAAATTGAAAATAATTAACTTTATGTGTGTTACAAAATATAATAAGAGACCAAACTAATATTGCATAATATAAAATTACATTATTAAAACAATAAACAAATGAATGGATACATCTAGCATAATTACATTTTTTATAATCACAGTAATAGAAAATCCATAATATAGTAACCACAATGATGAAATATGTACAGATCAAAGCTATAGAGAAGCCAAACAAAGGATTAAAAATATGCAAAGAAGGAAGCTTGAGGACATTAATTACAGATTTACCTTACAAATTATTAATATTATAAATTCTGGCATTCAAATAAAGTGTATTATTACAATTAAACAAAATTAAATTATAATTCAGATTTTTATTATTTATAATAATAATATTATAAATGCTATCTGAACATTATATTTCTATTTCAATTAGTGATGTATATAATTATTTATTTTTAATATAATATTTATTAATTAATAATAATTTTAATTCCATAAATTTTACTTATCACCATTGGCATCCATGACATCACAGATATGACCTTGACAAATGATTCTTTTTAAGTGGTTCTTTGCATCACTAAAAGTAGAGTGGCACTGAATGCAATGTGTGCCAGATATTCCTTATTTTAGATAGACAGTAAAATCTCTCTATAATGTACTTAAAGGGACAGACATGAAAAGTACATTATAGAGAAAGTTTGTTATAGCAGGTTTAGTACTATTTTCAATTTTCATGTACAGTAAAACAAGTAGAAATTATTAGGTGTATTTATTTTATATCTACTGGACAAATTGTGATTTCAAAATGAACATAATTGAATACAGAAGTATAATTTTTTAAATGATTTAATGACCACGATTTTAGTGAGCATTTGTTAGCCTCAATTTGGTTGTACCATAGAAATGGATCAATAACAACTAGAAGCAAAATTATTCATCTCTGTAATGCAGACATGCAGCACAGCATTCTTATTGCAAACTCGATGCAGGAGTATCAATTACTTTAAAACAGAGCTTATAGTTATAGGCAAGATATAAGGAAATTTATTGAAGTGCAGGGCCCTGCGGTGCTTATCCAAGCCTCATTTGCCTCCATTATAATATGGCACTGTATGTTATAAAGAATGGTAATTTGCATTGTTATTTGATTGAGCAGACCAGGTTAAAGGTATGTTATAGCAAAAAAGTTCAATATAGTGAGATTTTAATATAAATATATTAGAATATTTTCAAGGGAA
The DNA here is from genome assembly GCA_036023295.1 of Invenusta paracnida. Taxonomy (NCBI): domain Eukaryota; kingdom Metazoa; phylum Platyhelminthes; order Proseriata; family Coelogynoporidae; genus Invenusta; species Invenusta paracnida. Next base: position 11,393 of record JAYRBW010060631.1, on the reverse strand, counting down.
TCTATAAAAAGTTGTTATAATGAAAAGTATATTATAGCAAGGTTTATTATAGAGAGATTTTACTGTATAGTCATGCCCATAGGCTGGCATAGGTCTGGTACTATATCTATAATCATACTTAATAAGTATAGATATATTAGTTTTTTTATAATAATTGTAACTGCAATAATATGTGCTATAACATAATATTAACATATAGTATAAATATTATATAGTAATATATTATAGTATATATAAAAGTATAATTAATCTTGTAATTTTTTAATCATAATCTCTAGCCTTTAATTGACTCGTTTTAATTATCCAGCACCACTAAAATCTTCTGCGCCCTATTGCCATTTGTATTGACATTATCAATTGAAATTATATTATTTTTCTTATAAATATAAATAATTAAATAAATAATAATATTAAATTACAATAGGATATTGCAATTAGATGCTATCTCCAGCTACTCTGAAAAATAATTGTAGCATGTAACATAAATTATGACAGGGTTGCCACTTCATCTGTCTGATAAAATTCCCTACTTATTCTCAGAATTTTCCCAGACACATTCAGGGGTCCTAGAACAATATTTGTAAAAAACCTGAAACTCTGGGAAATCTATGGCTATGCTTCCTTGTAGCCTATAAAACAACATGTAGCTCAGAAAAATGTGAGCTTTTATTATTTAGAATGAATATAAATGGGTGTTTAGATATATCCTACAATATATTATATTGTTTGAGAAACTACTTTTATAAGACACAATTTTCAACTTTTGTCTAGTTTACATCAGACCAACCCCTACCCCATATACTCTTATTTTTATAGCATATTTTAAACAATCTAAAAGTCAATAAAATTGTTTCTAAAGAACTAGATTTCCAGCAAAAACTGGATATTTAGGAGCACTGCTGACATTAGACTAGAGAAAAAAAATCCAATACATCCACAATTTTATTAAATTGAAAGGAAACAGAATATATACAACAAAATACAAGTCCAACTTTTAACAAATCTATCACTCATCAGAAAATAGCCTATTTCACTTTTGACTTTTATTGTACAATATTAGTGTTCCATCTAGTAGCGACTTTGCTGTCTATATATTGAGTCACACAAGACACAGTTATGTACCTACCTAGACTATACCATCTAACAGTAAAAAAGAAGATGGTTTTTATTATACTTTTCCCAGAATTTCACTGATAAAGCTAAATTCCAGACCTTTTCCAAGTTGTGAATCAAGAGTTCAAAATTCCCAAACTTTTCAAGGATTCCTGACTAAGTGGCAATCCTAATCCTGTTATAATAATAATAATATATCTTTCTAACAATCCATCATCAAAGGTGCCGTCCTCATTGAGGTTGGGCGACGAAAGATGCACATCTTCTTGTCATTCTTCTCCATTCTTCTCCACTGATCCCTGTCCTGCGCCATTGTCTTGTATTCGTAGATGATTTCTAACAATCCAACACTTATTAATTATGTTGTCATCTGTTGGCTATGGCCAAGCAGTATACCAGAAGCAACAACTTGCTTTAACATCAAAGAATGATTGCTATAAGTGCAGACATCAACTGCTACTAATGTTTGGCCATTTCATTCTATTCAGCAGCTATTTTGTTATTGACTCAATCTATTATTTAATATTAAAAAAAAAATTCTTCTGTTAATTTAAGTATTTAATACATTAAAATAAATTGTAAAATAAAAACAAAAAATAATTGAAGAAAAAAAACCGTTAAAAAAAATACATAAAAAAATGTTAAAAAAATGTTAAAAAAATAATTTAATGTGGGAAACTTGGAGATTACCGCATATGCAGACATGGTAATAAGCTTGTCCATAGGCATAGGTTGTAGGTGTCAAGAATCTTGACATAAAAATATTCTAGTAAATGTCAAGAATAATTTTTGGAAAATTTCTTATATTTATAAATGACAAGAATCAGTTTGAAAAATTTATATATAAAAACATGAAAAAACATGAAAAATAAATGAATATTTTATTAAATGTTTATAAAAAAAATGAAAAATAATTTAATGTGGGAAACTGGGAGATTACCTTAACTTTATATATTGTAATATAATTGTAAAGGATAGTGAGATACTTGATAATCATGTTGTGGTTGTGGCCAAGTGGCCACCATCTTTTAGTAGTGTATAGCCTAGTGAGTAGTATTAAACTATAGCCATAGGGGTTACTTGTTAATTCCATTTATTTATTTTCCAAAAAAAATTAAATTATGGCCTAAATTGCTTCTTGTCAAAGATTTTCTACATTTACTAGAAATTTTATAAGTCGAGATTCTCTGCACCTACAATTAACATGGTAATAATCATAATGTATGAGTATAACATTATCCGACACTTAATATCATAAACAAAAAAAAGTACAGAAAAAACATTGACATAAGAGGAATCAGCGTAAAAAACTACACAACAGTTTATTAATATCTTTTTAATGTCTATTAAGGGTAGCCTGTTATATATAAAAAACGAAACAAGTGTATCCGACACTTGTTGTATATGTAGCGATCAGCTGGCGAATAGAGCTTCTTGATATTTTAAATTTGGTGCTGTATAAAATGTGACCCATTATAGCCCGTTATAACCCAACTTTAGCCCGTCGGCATTACTACATATATGCTATCCTGTATAAGTTACATGTATGTATGTGTTTTTGTTATCTATTTGTAATCTAGTATATCAAGTATAATCATTACCTTTTAACAGCTGCCGACAACAGTCACTGTCAGTATAAAGGGTCGTGTCTTCCTTTTTGTATATATAAACTACTCACGACATACATTCAAGGTTGTATACAAAGATAAATGGTGATAAAAACTCGTCTCATGTTAGTAATAACGCACAAACACATATATGCATATATGTTATCCGGACATCTGTTAAGTACCCCCCGGAAGCATTCATCTCAATGCTTTGTTACTGGGACAGACTTGTACCATGACATGTTAAACAAGCGTGCAAAATTGGCTTGAACAATTGATATACAGATAATAATGAGTCAACCCCATTTTACAGTATTATATTTATATTTAGGACAAAACTGTATTGAATGGTAACCCATAGTATGAATGATTAATCTAAGTAATGGATGTTTGAAGTTCGGTTTTATAATTATAATGCTACAGACATTCATAATATTAATCATCTATTGTATTCTATATATCAGTAAGATATAAATGTTCACATGTAGCTAATTATTTATAATCTATTACATGCTATAAATAGTTGTGAATGTATTGACACTCTAATTGCACCGAGTTAATTTATATGTAATGTATTACATGTTATAAATAGTTGTAAATGTTATGTATACTCTAATTGCAACCGAGTTGCAACGTTAGTTGTAATCTATACATGCTATTAAATAGTTTGCGAATGTTATTTATACTATTTTAGACGGAGATTGCAACAGAGATAATTGTAGTTGCAGTTCCGTTTGGGATTAGGCATTATATGCTTTGTATGTAATCCTATATAAAGACCGATGGCCGGTGAATTAATGACACAGTCCACCAGTCCACCACCAACGGTCCAGCAATATAAAAAATATTATCCAAAAATATTATTTCATTATTATATTATTTACAACTATCTTTATTATTAATTAATTTGTTATTATTAATATTATGTTTATTGTTATTATTAGTGTTTATTGGATGCTTCGCCCCGCCTGCGGGCATCACAACTCCGTACAATGCGTGTTGAGATACCTTGAACGAGCTCTGATAATAAACATATTGTTTCATTCAATTGTTTTAACTTCATTTTCATTGTACTTCTAGCTTCTCTCGTGGTATAATTATATTATCAAAGCTAGAACGCTACATAATGGCGCCCAACTCAATCGTTACTTATCGACGAACCTTTCTTAATTATCAGTCTTGCATTGTCAATTGTACAACATCAATATTCTCCTCGTGCACCAGGACTCTGTTACAGACCTAGTTTTACTCTTGGTGACACTTGTGAGTTCCTATTGTATCTGTCCTTTTATTATTTTTTATTCTTATTATTATAAATTTGTAATCTCAGTAGTTCCCGTATATTGTCGAATATCATCATATATTTGTTATATATATATAATTTTAAATATTACTGTCCATTATATGTCATATAGCCGTCAAGGTAAGCTTCTTTTTCAAATATCAGGGTATACTGTCCTCCTAGAGGCCTCTAAGGAGACAACCCCTGCGCAAATTTTTTTACGATTCTGATAACATTGTCGTTTTTATTTATTTTTGTATGCTCTATTTCTTATTACAATTCTGCTGTTATTGTATTTATTTTAAGTGCATTTTAGTTACATGCCACGAGGCTATTACACTAAAATCACTTATTTATGTGTCTGTGTTATTAAGCTGTCAAGGTAAATTTCATTTCAAATATTACCTCGGAAAAAGTCCTCTATAGGCCTTATAGTTGGGAACCCCTGCTCAAATTGTTCTTCGTACCTTAAAACTTAGACATTTTTTCTTTTTTTTTCTAACTGGTTAGTTATTATTGCGGTTTTCTGACTATTAGTCAGCAAGCTTTCATTCTTATCTGTTCTCGTTATGGCATCAATCTATTTCAGGGATGAATCTAGTCCACCTGTATAGAGACAATGCTCTCCTCCTCTCGAGTGGGTTGCTAATTCCCAAACCGATAACATTGACCCTTTCTTTCCCAACGACTTGGAATCGGGCAACCTCCTATCTTTTTTGGATAGTGCCTCTCCTGTGCGCGTTCAAAAGCCACCCTCACGTGCTTCATCTCGGGTGTCTACCCAGTCGCAGCAATTTCCATGTCTTTGAATGTGGTGTATAAGGTTCTTGAGCAGATGGAGCGTAAAGATACCGAAGCTCAGCGACGGTTGGAAGCCAAGGATGCGCAAATGGCGGAACATGCGGCTCTCATTCGTCAAATGCATGTTGACCAAGTGTCAGAACTACGAAAAGAGAAGGAAGCTGCTCAATTGCGAGAAGCGAATCTCCTTCACGTTTTACAGGAAGTTCGGTCGCGTTCTGGTAGCTCTAGTACCTCGAAGACATCTTGTGCCAGTCTTAATGCTGTATTAGAGACTGTTCTTCCCCCAACTATGGTTTCTCAAGTTCCTCCAGTGCCATTGCCTCCGATTTTGCTCCTATCAAACAACCTTTCTTTTAGACAAGTCAAACCATCTTTTTACAGCATAGTATCACGCCTGCTTTTTCCTGCTTGCCTGTACCTCCTGTTACTTCTATCAAATGGTCTCCACCTGAACAATTTAAGAAAAACGCCGATTTTGAAATCTTTCACGCTCGAGCCATGACTTACTTAAGCTTCAAACATGATCCTCATATTTCTCTGTTTGACAGATATATCACTTTGCTCGGTGATATGCTTTCCGAGTGCACATGCAAGAACTTCGTCTTAATCCTCTGCTCACACTAGATGGTCTAACCTCAGTGTTGCAATGCGAATTCGGCAAGTTCCGTGGTACAGCGGCTATTTTGTTAGCATTGCATAATATCACACAGAAATCGGGGCAGTCCATTCGCAAATTTTATGATCGCATTCAAGAAGCGTGTCATGACGCAGTTTTACCTGCTGCCAGCATGTTACAACGACGAATTGAAATTTTTATACTTGGATTAAAAAATACCACGATTAAACTCAGGTCATACGCAAATATTCTACTCTCGATCCTGCTACTGTCACTCCTGCTGCTTTATTACACATTGCGTTAGAGGAGGACAAATTTTTAAAGCTGATAGACACAACAGCATCTTCTACTTCTCACGCTGTTACTCAGCAGCCTTTTAAACCATCTGTACCTGCACCTATGGATTCTCAATTACCTCCTCCTATTAAGCCGTCAAAACCAGCCAATTATATCAACTTTCCGTTTATTCCACCAACTGAAATGGTTCTTCCGATGGCGCAACGTGCACCTGCTCATTTCTGTGATCATTGTCACCAAACTGGCCATTTGCGCGATAGCTGTTTCAAGCTCTTTCCTGACCTTCAGACCAATGCACAACGAAGCAGTCAATTTTCCATTTCTCAAACAGATAGTCACTTTCCTGTAGTTGCTGCTAAGATAGCTACCCTGAATATTCCTGTTTTACTTGACACGGGAGCTCAGGCTTCTCTAATACCGACCTCAAAATTCAACCAAATTCCTCTGCAGTTTCGGTCACACAAGCTCCATCCCCGACTTGATCTCATAGCTGCTAACGGACAAAAACTGGCGGTTGTCGGCTGTTATTCTTTGAAATTGAAGATTGGCTCAGTTAGTCGTTTTCAGGAATTTTATGTGATTGATAACGAAGAGATCCCTGCTATACTAGGCTGGTCATTTTTGCGAGATGTTTCATGCGCGTTCAGTCCACATACTCACCAGTTTACTCTTTAACGTTCCTTTACCTTGGTTGAACAACACACCACTTACTAACACTCACTTTTTAATACTCGATACTCCATTGGAGGTGTTACCACAACAACAACGGCGTTTTCAAGCTTCAGTACACCCCTTGCAAATGTTTCTAATGTTGCTGACTTTCGTCATCAACTGCTTGAACGGGTCTTTTATCTACTTATTCTCTTGATCAACTGCTTGAACGGGGTCTTTTATCTACTTATTCTCTTGATGACCCTTCTACAACTGGCCAGGTTTGGATCCAGGTGGAAAATTTTTCCGATAAGGCAGTGGTTTTGCCTAAGGATTCTCCGATTGATGAGTTTTCCGATATTCAAAATGCTGTTACTTCCCATGCACTTACTACTCAAAGTCATTTTGATTTGTCATCACCCTGTGTTGAAGCTAATTCTTGCACTGTGCACAGTCAACCATATCTCTCTCCTTTGGAATTGCTCTAAAAATTTAATTTTCATTCTGAAGATGTTTCCGATCATACTGTGTCATTATTCAATGCTTTTCCTTAATGCACCACATTTATTTCTGAACTTCTGTCTGTTATATTGTTTCAAGTGATGTCATCTTATTAATTTTTTTTCTTTTATTTGTGACCTTGATTTTCAGACTGTTAATCATCATATATACCATAGCTCGACGATATTGTACCGCCATATTCTGTCGTTCACTTTTTATATTACTGCCAGATTACATTCAGTCATTTCCTATTGATATTATTTCAGATCTACTATGACACTATTTTTGGCGCCGTCACTACTCTAAGGTGGTTTTGTCCATTGGACCAGGACACACGCCGCTCCGTCGCCTCTATTGGCCTGCGTAAGTTCTATTATTATAGTGCATACCTCTATTTTTCCTCACGAGGTTATCTCCTCTAGTGCACATGACCACCTTCGCTATTTTCTATTAATTATATTATGTACATTATTTCTACTTCTGTTTCATTGGTACATATTTGTTTCCATTATTGCTTATACCTGTCATGTTTGATTATTTATTAATTTTCAACACCTTTTCTTTTCAGGATTTCTGTTATTTATATATATGTGTTTTTTTACTATGTCCATATGTCTCCATTTATTTGCAGTGTCTTCCTTGGTTATCGCAATCTTGATAGTGTCTCATTCTATTCACATTATTACAGCGAGTCTACCATATATATTTCTGCTCTATTATTCTTATTCCTAATACACATATTTTACTAGCCGTGTTCAAATTCTCAGTGACACTGTTCCAGTCTCGGCTGTATTCTTTGCGGACCCTTCGTTCTACTGTACGAGATATCATTTCTACAGTTAGTCCTACCGCTCAATCTTTTACTTTCCTCTTCTCTCGACTTTTCTAATTCTTGCCAGCTGTTCGCCTTCAGCCCTTTCTTTCCTTAAATTTGCTACTCTTGATCGCAATTTGTGGGGGGGGAGGGAAGTTGTAGCGATCAGCTCGCGAACAATATACATATTAAATAACCCGGACTACCAGTATTGTAACTCTTTAATTATTCCTTTTATTTTATTTCATTATTATATTATTTACAACTATCTTTATTGTTAATTAAGTTGTTATTATTAATATTATTAATATCATTATTATTTGTGTTTATTGGATGCTTCGCCGCCTGAAAGGTGGGCATCACAACTCCGTACAATGCGTGTTGAGACACCGTGATCGAAATCTGATAATAAACACATTGTTTCATTCAATTGTTTTAACTTTATTTTCTTTGTACTTCTATGTAGTTTCTCTCTTGCTATAATTATATTATTAAGGCTAGAACGCTACATTTAGTGATAACAATTTTCAAATCTACCGCTTAATCGAAATATACCAAATTTTAAACAAAAACCTATGACAATAACCTATAGGTTATTAAAATATGAATAAACGAAAAAATTATTTATATTAAGAAATAGATATTAATTTGATTTTTGTGTGTTGGATAGTCTATCCGACAGTTAATTTTTCTAAACGAAAAATCGTATAGAAAAAACATTGACATAGGAAGAATCAGTGTAAAAAACTACACAACTGCAAAATTTCATCCGACACTTATTTCGTTTTTTGATATTACATTGAAAAGATAGGTATTAAAAACGGTTGTGTAGTTTTTTACGCTGATTCTTTCTATATCAATATATTTTCTCTACGATTTTTCGTTCAGAAAAATTAAGTGTCGGATAGATAATCCGATATTTGTTTAATAACGTTTTATGGTTAAAAATAAAATTAATACCTATATCTTAATATATATCATTTTTTCCTATTTTAATAACCTATTATAGGATATTGTAATAGGCTTTTGTTTAAAATTTGGTACATTTCGAATAAACGGTCGGATTAATTTATCCGACACTTGTTTCGTTTTTTATATTACAGGCTACCCTTAATAGATATTGAAAAGATATTAAAAAAGTGGTGTCGTTTTTTACGCTGATTCTTTGTATGTCTATGTTTTTTCTGTACGATTTTTCGTTCAGAAAAATTAAGTGTCGGATAGATTATCTGACACTTGATTAATAAGGTTTTATGGTCAAAAATCAAAATAATACCTATTTCTTAATATAAATAATTTTTCCATTTATTCATATTTTAATAATCTATTAATTATAGGTTTTTGTTTAAAATTTGGTATATTTCGATTAAGCGGTAGATTTGAAAAATATTATTGTAATATGTGGTGATCCTATGTAGCTTATAAAATCTACCACAAGATTAATATTGTTCTAATAAATAAGGACAATTAAAAGTCAAGATTGTACAAAGTAAGTGTATATTATCAAGACAGGCGTTTTGGTTAGGGTTAGGGTAATAATATGATTACAGTTAAATAATTATACGTTATAGGTGACAGATTAAATATGTAATAATAGTTATCTTATAAATATGACCGAATACAAGTATGGAAATAGTAATGTAAATATATTGTATAAATCAGAATGTCGAGTTATTATAATATGTTAGGTGAGAGATTTAATCTATAATAAAGTAATCTAATTAATAAATGGAAGCGATATCGTTAACTTATCTATTGAAATCTTAGCTATTTAATCTTGGTTGTTATGTCTTACCTTTACTGTAAGGGAAGTGCGCTGGCCGCTTCGGGAGGACTTGCTTTCAAGAAGAGGATTGTAGATGACTTGTTGCAACACTAACTAAAATATGACTGGGGGCGGGGGTATTTGATTTAAGATTAGCTAACCTATTTATATGAATTATATTGTACAAAGTCCTAAATGTCTAGTATGGTTATTGTGAGAATGTTTATTTTATTTTAATGAAAAAGTATGTATATCTATATAAAAGCTTATAAGGGTTTATAGTTTATGTTTTCTTAGAGAATGTAAATATATAATATCTATATTTTATAACAATATATGTTTTTAGTTCCCATGTAACACATGTGTATGATTTAAATACGTAAACAATTACCTGTAGCGTCTAGCCGAGAGAGAATGTTTAGATACAGTTACAATATCCGAGCAATAGAAGATATAGTTTAAGAATTGGGAGCAGGTCAACGATACGACCGTTTGCTAGCTATCAGTTTGGGTTGTGAAAAGGCTATACTAAAGCAAGGCGCGGGAAGATTCGAAGAGTTCTGATTGGCTGGAGATGGTCCCGCGATGAGATTGCACCATCAGCACGGGATAATTAGGAACTTGACTCTACTGAACGTTACATAACAAATATATATTCAGTTGCTTTTAACTAATCCGTACACTATTTTCACACCTTTATATTCTACCATACTACTTTAACACGCATCCCTTGTACATTCTCTCACTTTTATCTCTTACTTCGTCTGAAGAAGGTGTCTTACACCGAAATATAACGCTCTATTTTAAAACTACGGGTTTAATTATTATTTATTTTGATTTATTTTATTTTATTCTACTTTATATTCAGTATATTTTACATCCGCCTTCTATGCCTTACATACGGAACATATAAATGGTGGCAGAATAATATAAGAACTTATGAAAGGAAAAGTATATGCATTAATTTTTACTCAAAACAGATTGATTACGCAACATTACTCTACTTGTACAGTACATATTGATAATTTGTGATATTTTTCTATATCTACGTTGGTAACTATATCTAGATGAAATCCCATTACTAAAATACTATATGCTTTATACATTACGTATAATACTTTTACTATACTTTATATATGATTCGTTGGCCCGAGCACCAGCATTACCTTCTAACCTGCTTTGAAATATATAAAAAATTAAATGTTTATCAAGTTTCTGTGATCAAAATAGGCTCAGCAAATATCGACTTCTTAATAAATCATTTCTTTATTAGTTACACTGTAATAACATGATATATACTTTTATAAATTATGTTTTTATACTAGTATTTCTCTAACTTTTTAGGAAAACAATATATTTGTTATTATATAATATCTTTAGTATATTTTCAATTTTTAGACGTCGCTTTGTTATATGAACCATTCTATCAATAAATACACTTTTTCAGTTGTAAAGTTTTTTTATTTATTCCTTTTCTACACATATCTAGTAAGATACATTAAATCTTTGCATGCTAAGTAAATATCTTTTTAATAAAAAAAATTACTTTCTAATTATATAATTACAATAAGTTGTAACAAAAAATTAATTTATTGAGTTATGAAAATGACTGTTTAAATCAGCATAAATTTACCTATATAATGCCACATGTTATATTATTTGACAGAAAATGCTTTGCTTTTCATATTTATTGATAATATATTAAAGAGATTCTTTAATTAATAAATACATGAAGTTTCAGAGATGAGAATTATTGTATTGCGTCATTTTTATATGAAAATTCTTCCAATTGATAAAATATATATCTAAATGAAAATTTCCATTAATCAATCAATATTTTTCTACTACTATTCTTTGAATCTAGTAGTAAAATAGGTTAATATAAGAAACTTATATTATTCAACAAATATATCGAAAGAAACTATCAATTACTATCGTCAAAT
>JAYRBW010060630.1:0-10687 GCA_036023295.1 Invenusta paracnida | reverse complement strand
TCATTTAATAAATTAATCTGTATTTTGAATTCTGTTTTATTCTTCAAATCGGGCGAAACTTTCTTACCACCCTGTATGTATATATGTGTATGGTGTGTATGTAGTTGAGCTAAAAGGCTTCAAATTTATTTATATATTAACAAATATGTTTACATTTCCAAGGGTAATATTGGGATAACTAGTTAAATCTTTTACAATTTTTGTTAGGAGTAGGTGACACATTTTAAAGTTTCATTTTATTATATTTTCAGTAATTTTAGCAGTCTTTCAAATTAAAAGCAATCATTTTCGTCTATTTTATTATGTTTAGTTCCCGGAAAGAGCTTATTTATTGCTCCACTTTAAAATGTCATAGCGTAATATGAAATACTGAAGTATATATTGTACTGTTCCAAGTCTGTCTTTTAGTATACATTAAAGTGACTGACACTGATTGACACAAAGCAATATATTTACCGGTAACTATTATTATCTAATTAATATCAGTCAACTTTTATTACTTTGAGGACAGATTAAAAGGATTTCTTTAGTTTATAATGACTGACAGTTATAATTTAGTTGATATACTGGAAATTTAATATATCAGCACTCAATTAAATTGTTGATACAAATAGACTTAATCATTCTTCGGAAGCACATTTATATATATTTATATAAATATATATAAATGTGCTTCCGAAGAAGGATTAAGTCCATTTATATCAATATAAATTTCCGGGTGCGGCCGACACTATTAGTTATTTATAACTAATATTATTCATAAATTAAATTGCATTGTATAAATTATTGATTTTTTTAATTTTTACTCATTTAGAAGTATTCCAATTATAAATGATCTAAAATCTACATTTAGAATGGAATTTTATCCAAAGTTTAACCAAGTACAATTATGCATGGTATGCTATTCGTATTTCATATAAAAATTAGAGAAGCTTTAATCCATTTGAAGTGTATTAATCAAACACATGGGGAACATTTACGATTGATTGATTTCAATTTCCATATACTGTGAGGGATATTATCATGAGCCGTACAATTCTTTCAGATAACCTACAATGAAATATAACCATATCTATATAAAGATATTCAGTGGAATAAATATACCAAAGGACATGCCTATATATATATATATATATATATGTAACATACATATATTTCTAAACACAATTTCGTCAAATAACACAGTGAAACAGTTAGATGAAAAGATAAACACGTCGCTCAATAAGGCCTGAATTGATTAAACACATTTTTACCTTTTTTAAAGTGAATATTCAGTTTTTCCGATAGCTGGATGGATTTGACAGACTGTTAATTTAGTTAATCGATTTGTTCTTTTGTCGAGTAAATTTATCACAATGATGATATACCTATACCTTTTACATACATAGGGGAGAAACCTTAAATATATATTACGTCTTCCCACTATATACTATAAACCAATACTTTAACGCAAAGGTATCTAATTTAGTATGTATATGACAGTACCATTAATATACATACATATAGCTATGTACAATATAGCTATATGCAGTTTAGTAGACATATTATCCTCGTATAGGACAAAAAGGAGAAAATTCTTTATAGAACGAATTCCTTTACAAAAATATAGAATGAGAAATAAAATAGGAAATTTGAATTGGAAAATTGTTAAATTTTTGCTAAAAATAGATAGACAGAAAAAAATATAAAAATAGATAGATAGGTATATAGACATATTGAAATTGTAGAAATAAGTTTAATTATAGTTATTAAAAAAATTAATAATATATATTTCAATCGATTTTTTACAATTTATACTGAGTCATTACTTTTTATATATTAGCGACAATTTCATTTAATATGTATTAACAACTTTTATTTAAAGTATGTTAATGTAATATTTAGTTGCAAATTATTTGACATCACAATAATCTAATTACATTTAAGATTTAATGATGTATGCTTATAGTATTGATATAGCTACAAAACGTGCATTGTAAATTTTTTATTTGATCTATATTATTTATAGATAACAAAAACAAAGTATTTTTCTTTATTAAAAACCATAATAACGAAGACTTCGCTTAAATACAATTTAAAGTACTTATCGTGAAGTTCTCAGATAATAAATTTAATTAAAAATATATATTTCATTTTATTTAAAGACTCGATTAAAAAAGTTCTATAAACTATAAATATCAGATTATTAACTTTTGAATGATTAAAGCAAGTAGGGGCAAGTAGGGGATTTTGATTAAATATGAAAACGTAATTATTGATTAATTTATTATATAAATACATTAAGATTGATTAATTATTTTTAATTGTAGTATGTCAATCATATAATAAATTACATATATAAATACATAAATATACAGATATGGATATAGGGAAATAAGAAATGTATTACTATAGATTACAATAGTACCACAAATAAAATTATATATAAATGTTTTTTTTTTAATTAGTCGCAAACTTTTGAACTTTTATTTCTCACAAATGTATATATTTATATTGAACCCTGGAAATTTCATAATCAAATGTGAAAGGCAGGTTGTCTTACGTTGTTTTCAACGCAGTAGATTGTAAAAGTTTATTTCTTGTGATATACACATGCCCATACCGTGCAAAATACATACATAATGTATACATTGGTGTATATACGTACATACGATAAAAGAAAAATGCGGAACGTGACATTATATATGGCAACGAGCATAAATTACGGATTGCTCAATTAGTTCACTGAGCAACTCATAGCCATTTTTTAATTCCTTATTTCCAAAAAAGGAAAATTGTCTTAAATAAATATTGTATGTAGATTGAATGTATCGTATATCTGCGTTTCTTTGTATGTAGAACACATTATCAGTGTTGTGTGAATGTTAGCGAAGTAGGAGATATCAGTTGGAGCGGAATATTTATGATACTTACATATATATATTCAATACAAGACCTAAAATTTGAGACTTTTGTAGGCAGGCATATTCCCAGTCATTAGTTGGCACTAATTAATGACATTTGACAGACAACAACAGGATATTTTTTCTGTTTATACCTATAATTTAAAGTAAGAGATTTCGCAGAATAAGGAAGAATTCTGATAGTATGTTACCATTATAATTAGAAAGTAACACAATTTAATAGAAAATATATCTACTGTATATAACATAATAATTTCATGATAAAAACAGATGGATCGTAAATGTACCATTAACAAATATTTAATTAATATTGTAGGCATATTTATTAATATAATTTATACAATGAAATTAATGAACTATAAAACACAAATCGAATTTTTATGACTATTCAATCCAAAAGTATAAACTTTAAATTAAAGGTTAAATGTTATAATAAGTATTTAAATTTATTTATGCATATTGTGTGTATAACTAATAATTATATAGAATAGTTTTATTGTTAATATATCTATATAAAATAAATGTGGCTAGCAGCATTACGCATAATACATATTACATAAAATGCTGAACACATAATTACTTTAAATTAAATTTTTATACCTCTAAAAAATATACTATCCACGTAATGTCAAAACAAAAAACTTATGACAAACCAATGTTGGGTAATACCTAAGCAATAATTTATAATGTTTCCAGAAATAAAAATAAATTAATACCAATATTTTTAAACTGATAGCTAATATTATAACAGGTTTTTAGTTATGATATCTTTAATAACTGAGGTTTTTCAGAAGTGTTATGAATTGTGTTATGATAGGTGTTATTAGTATGAAAATGTTATAAAATATTTGTTAATGTTGTTGTTATTTGTTAATTTTTAAAGAAAAACAATAGTATATATTTTAATTTGTTTATAACTTATGTTTTCTAATAAATTGAAACTTAATATCTTTATATTACAAATACAGACAAATACAGCTCATGTCTATTTGAGATCTATTGTCTGTTACTACAGCAATTATAGGATCAATTCCTAGGGGATAATGAAGTTTCCTTTATAGAGAGCCATTGCTTAATAATTGAGCTAGTAAAACGTAATTAATGTCAGATGATGGAAAAGAAGAGAAGATGTCTACAACACAATGATTTCAAAGTACTTGGCGATGAAATATTGAGTAGATTATCTAAATAACTAATTAATATAATTCAATTTAGTTCATAAATATGTATATCAATACAAAATATGTTTTTGTTATTAAAATAGGCATAGTTTAAATTACACAGTGCAAATCATAAACTAAAATTTATATAACTATATGTATAAAGCTAGACATATATGATATGAAATATATTTATGTATGTATTATATTTAGTCAAAATGTGAATATCAATCGATACGTCTATATTAATTTAAATTATATGAAACCTAGAATTTAGTATTTTCAAAAACCAAGGATGTAAGGGATTTTATTATTACTATAAGTAATACATTTATATTTTTAATAAATTCCAAATGAATGGAGTAATTGTTTTATGCTTTGTTGGTGAAATTTAGTTTTTCTGTAAAATAAATCAAAGTGTTTTATTAAATATTTAAAGATGTAATAACGTTTTATTGCTACTTTGTTGTATTTTTAATGTTATGTTAAAATTAACAAACTAATATACAAAAACGAATAAAGGTTACCTGTTTAATACCCTGGGGACAGTTGTCTAATAGATTATCGATTAAGCATTAGGGGAGTTTTCCTACATTAGTGTATATGTCAACGACCGTCGTTAATATGGCACGGCATTGCTTTTTTATTATAAGAGGGTGTAATAAATCAACTGTATTGCACGAATTCGAGTAAAGATAAGTGTAGCAAAGATAAGAACCAAATGGAGCGGAAAATATCAGTAGAGTTCAAAAAACCTACACATGGCGCGACATTTCAAGAGCAGGATGCCAAGTTTGATTAACCAAAAAAGCACAAGATACACAGATTGGATATATATATACGAGTATATACATATATATACTGTCATAGTACAATACTTACTACAAAATTTGATACAACTCAAATTTTCCCATGAAAGTGATAGACACATGATGGATCTTTTATTATTCATTCCATATAGGTATTCACTGTACATGATTGTATTAATATCCAATAGGGCCTACTATATATATATATCCTATATAATTATGCGTATTTCAATTATTTTATAAATATCCATTATATCTCTATTTATTAAATTCTCGTAATAAATCGTAATACATAATAATTAATTGAATAAGTCGCATGAAGTTATGAATATTATTCACATGTGTCATTGGATTCTTCAACATGAATATAGTAATTTAAACCTTTTTACTGCCTTACAAAATGACTCCATGAATCAGTTTACAATGCTTGTAAATCGATAACTTTGTCGAAATAATTAGTTTTCTTTATTTCTGGCATTCAAAGAAATAACGCTAAATGAAGAAAACTATGTCAAATGATATTAAACCAAATTATATTTCATAGAGGTCAATGAGGCAATGACAACTCCTATATACCTGGAATAAAAATATTGGCTTTCATATCATGTATAACACTACCTAATCAGATTAATCCACAACGTTGGATGGGATGAAGGGTTCGTAATAATGCAGTTTTTTTAAATAATATTATTATATTGAATAAGCTAGACATCAATTAGTTAAATATAATAACTAACTCATTATTTTTTAACAAAGAGAAATAATCTCTAAATGTTGAGGGAAAACAGATTAATTACTAAATAAATGATGTTATAGTTTAGTAATTACATTTTAAAATTAAGGATAAATTAATATCATACGTCCAATTTGCATCAATGTGCATTTTAGAAAATGAAATGTTAAAGTAAAAAATAAACTATTAAACCATTTAAATATTTGTTATTTCTTTAATACCTTTCTAAACATGTATTCTTTATTAAGTATGTGCATAGACTAACAAGATTGGTTATTAGTTTATAAGTACGCGCTTTTAAGTATATATC
Source organism: Invenusta paracnida (assembly GCA_036023295.1). Taxonomy (NCBI): domain Eukaryota; kingdom Metazoa; phylum Platyhelminthes; order Proseriata; family Coelogynoporidae; genus Invenusta; species Invenusta paracnida. The sequence continues at coordinate 4,772 of JAYRBW010060630.1, read as the reverse complement.
TAAAATAAAGTTGAACAATTATAGTTGCCCTTATCTTAAAGATATATTAAGTTGTCTCAATGATTATTAAACATGATTAGTTAAATTTATTATATCTATTTAAATCGTAATGATATATTTGCCAGTGTTATTTGTACTAAAGAAAAGTAAAATAACAATACAACAGAAAAGTATTATACTTCATTTGATAATGTAACGACTGATAAAAAAAATCACTTTGATTAGAATTTAAAATACTGGTTGAAATAAGTAGTTATATCATAATTAATGAATTATTTGATCTGCTAATTAGTCGGATTTATAATTTTAGTATTATACATCTGAATCTATTTTGGATTACAAATTACGAGTGTTATATGCCTAATTATTTAAATTAATGTTTTTAAATGTGATATTGCATTACGAACATTTGTTTGAAATAAAATATAAACTATAGATACATATTTATCTGTAAAAACGTAATATCTTTTTCTTAAACAATACATTTAAAACCAAAATCTATAGGTTATATACCTAAAAATGTATTCAAATATGAATTCATACATTTCAAACGTAACACAATAGACACACACACCGACGCACACACCTACCTGTACTGAATTTCGAGAACCTATGCATTTTACTGAAACTCGAGAACTACTATTTACATAGACTTTTCTATTTAAAAATATTATAATACACAATTTAGTGATGCTGAAAAGCATTATATTTCTATTTAGAAAATTGAAATAATATATGCAAAAACAATTTATTAATTTACCACTTTACCGTAAACTTTAGGACATAATTGTATTAATTGTATGTTTTTTAATATCTTAAATACACACTTCATCATTGAAGAATATATAGATGATTTTTATCAAAATAGGAAGATGTCCTTCATTAAAAACGAAAACAAAGTGACTGATTTTTGTAACAAAAATTTAAAAGGATATTATTATAAGGTTTCTTATTGACTATATATGGCACATAGATACTTAAAAGTTGAGTATATCTTTAATATTATAACACAGCTGTATTTTTGTAACAAAAGTGTAGAGTACATACTTATCTACATGTATTCTTTTAAGCATATAATACTAAAGCGATTAGTAAATTTACAATATTTAATATAGGTACATCATCTCAAATTCAAACAATATTCACTTGAGGAAATGTATTGGATATCTCTTGTAATTCACCATTATTAAAATGTTTCATTTTTTGGAATATGTAATGTTAATTAATTTATATTTATTTAGTAATTTCGCACACTATTTATTAAATAATCCCAAATTATTTTCTAATCAAACTCGTAACTGTTGACTAAAATTGTTCAGTTATGTTTTTAAATCACGATATATGGTTTAAAAATCTTGATTTTGCGAAAGTTGTTTCTACGTATATGACAATAAGTATATGATATTTGGTTTTATAAATTAGAGCCAAATTAAGTTATTAATAATTTAGTTGTTAATATACTATTTTCAATAATTTGAAATTTGATTACCGTAAAATGTATTAAAATACGAATAATTGTTATTATTCGTATAAATCGTATATTATTCGAAATGATAATAATAATAATAGCAGTATTATAATTTTTGTTATGAATCATTTAAAATGCCAAAACATATTAAAAATCTAAAAAGTCTATAGAAATCCATTTATAGACTATTTACTTAGAACAGTTTCTTACCTTATTATTCCATAGTCCAACATGCCTGGTAAACAAAAGGAGTAAAAACAACTATCAAATATAAATTTAAATTCCTAACATACACATTTTTAATTTTCGTGCGCATTCATATTTTCAATGTTCGTTTATTTTAAATTGAAAGTGTGTAATATTGTCCTCTAGTTTCAAAAATATTTCAATTTACACACCTTTTTCAAAACCTCTATTTTGAAATATAATGTTTACTAATTTTTTGTGAAATATATCTTAAGGTAGTTAGAACTGTTTAAAAAAATCGTAATATTAAATTTATTTTATATAGAAATAGCATTTTTAGTTTTAAAACTCGATGACCGATTTTAAATATCTTTGGTTGAAGGTGTGTATCTTTACATGTCCTCTAGATTCGGTTTCTGTAAGCACACCTATATACATGTATATATTAAATCCATAGATGCATGCCTGATGCCATATTCAAATTTTAAACAATAAACACACTTCATTTAAAGTTTTGGCCTCAAATCAAAGCATGATTTTTTTGTTGGTGATTTTACTTGATAATTAATTAAAAACAAATTTACAAAGCTCTTTCTTTTTCCTTTACAAGTCGAAAGCTTAATATCTTATATATCTTAAGATCTATAATAATGCATGTATGTATATTCAGACATTTTACTCTGTAGGGATGTTATTGACAAAAGCGAGTCTATAGCTTTTCATACTCCCGTTGTCACGAGTCGCTATCTCCATCAATCTTCTACCCTTCCCTTACCATCAACGGTCTTCTCTGACTTGCTTAGCTGATTCCGATGATCTGGAGAGATTGTTCTGGCTGTCAGAAGCTGACTTATTGTGAGTCAATTCAATGCATTTGATAGAAATGGAAATAGAACGTCGAAGAGGAAAGAGACCTAGATCTTGAGGACTTACGTTCAGTGGCCAGTCAGAGAAGCAGAAGACAGATGAGAGTTGGCAGGGTGGAAGTTGCCTCATTAACTCTTAAGAATTCGTCTAGTAAAAATCAAAAATCGTGCTCTTCTAGAACTATGATGGAATGATGCATGCACAAGTTTAAAATACTTTTGCATATAAATGACCGTGCGCTTTATTGTATCGAATAAGATAGTTGTTTTAGCAAACTGTGTACTTACATTTGGAATATGTGTATATTTGACAACTTTTTAGACATAATATATTCGGTTATATATATATATATATATTTAGTAATATATATTATTTTCAAATGTATTGTGAACTGTATTTTTAATTTAAATTATATATATGAAATATGAAATTCTATAGTATCAGATAAGCTGACATTTAAAAATACATAATATTACTGAATAGTTAAACATATAACGTGGCTTACACCGTTATAAGAGTAAATTGCTATCTCGCTTTGTCGGGATATACATAAATATATAAATCCTAGCAAAAACCAATATAAATAAATAAATATAATACTTAGTCACTAAATAGGCTTAAACTAATCAATTAATAAATAATTCAATGTTGCAGCGCAAATCAGTTTGTTAAAGCGAACTTGCTACTTACGGGTTTGAAGGCAGGTGTCCAATTCACTTGGTTACCGCTGTCCTATATTGATTAATTTGAGATTTAAGTCTATAATGACTAATTAATTTCGATTTGTAAATATCTTGGCATGGCAACATCGTAATTTACACTTTTATTATAATAAGATTAGTATATATAAAGTAGTAAAAACCCACAATTTTTAAATAAATTCAAAATATTTTCGAAGACGTTTTGCTTAGTAACTCCTAACCATTATCAATCTAATAATAATAATAAGCAAGCAAATGGCTTAAATATAAGCGAAGCTAAGATACTAGTTAACTAAAGAAGTTAACTTACATAAGACAAAAGAAAAGAACAGTATTGCATAAGATAAGAATACATAAATTAAATCAAGAAACAATTAATATTAAAATAACACATAAAGACAGAATCCGTTTTCTAGACACCAAAATCAGGAAATAGGAACAAAACGAAGCTTATAGGATTATGTAGGAAGTACAGAAAAGAGCTTGAGAACAGATTTAGCTGACGCAATATTATTATTAAAAAAGCTGGCGTTAAGATTAAGGGTAATGTTATGGTTAGATTTAATTAGAGCTGATTTATCGATGTGTCGAACTTTAAAATTATTACAAGTATTAACAAGATTAAAAGTGGATAAATTTATAGTGCGGCTAGTGGAACTTGAGTTTTATTTGTTTATAAATAGTTTTTTTTTACTGCGTTAGTAATATAGTTATATAAAAATGAGCAACTTATAATTTTGCAAGGAAAACATAATATTTTTTTTAATAATTATTTACACTGACATACTATGGAACCAGATTAAAACTGTATACAAGTAAACATACATGATTTAATATAATAACAATATAAATTAATATACCTATTGCATAAAATCATATGTGTATATTATTTTAATTTTATATTACCTATATTATAAATCCAAATTTGTAATCATGCAATAATATTAATGGCACTAATTATGCCCATCCAGTAAATGTAAAATGAAATGAAACATTGTACTGAATTATACATTATTTATTCAATAGTATAAATGGTATAATATGCTCATTTTAACTGTAAAAATTAGGTGTCCAAAAATTCATAAATAATAAACAAAAATTATTCATATATTATTTTATTATATATTTTTATTTAAAAAAACGAACAAAAATATTAGTGCATTACTTGTTATTTTTTCGAATGGCGTATTCTATAATATACTATAATATAAGTAAGCCTGTAATATATCTTAGAAAAAGAAGACAGTTACATATGTATTTCGAATATAAAAAATTATAAAAAATTATTATTTCAAATATAATTATTTTATTAAAATTGCATATGATTATTTATATTCAATACAATTCGAATTGCATAAAGAAAAATATGGTTAGAAAATCACTCCCCTTAATGGTAATTGGAGTGATTATTATTTATGTTTCGCAAAGTTTCGTATGCCTATTCATAGAATGTACATACATAATACAAGATATATGTAATAGTTTGTTCTTGTATTATTATAAATGGACCTACTTATTTCTGCCCCCCTTTTGTGTAACCATTTCATCCT
>JAYRBW010060629.1:0-10688 GCA_036023295.1 Invenusta paracnida | reverse complement strand
ACTCAATGCAGGAGTATCGATTGCTTCGAAACAGCGCTTATAGGTATAGGCGAGATATAAGGAGAATTTTCAAATAATAAATACTGCCTGATCCAAGCATATCTTATCTGGACACTGTCGAGACTTTACGCGTAGAATGTTCTGCAGATTCTAACAGTGAAAGCCGTTTTTCAATAACTGCCCGAATAACTGAGCTATCGCGAGTTTTAAGAGATCTTTCCTATCTATCAATTGTTAAAAAGAGGCCTTTTTGCCCCGAGTAAGAATCCTAATTGGTGCCACGATTTAAACAAAATTTCGCTTCTAGTTGCTATTGATCCATTTCTATTTCCCTACATAACTCAATCAATACCGGCGGTATAAAGCATTTTGATTGGCTGCTTGGCGGTATGCCCACATTTTCGCTGATTGCAACGTTTTCCGTATGTTTATACTGCGCTGACTCACGAGTGCTCCATCTAGCTAAATAAAAGAAGTCTGTGGGCAGATCATAGAAAGAAAAAAAACTATGACATGACAAATTATGTAAATAATAAATAGTAGGTATATTTAGAATGTTAAAATGCATGGAAAATCGTCATTGCTATGCTTTCTTCAGTTTTCGCTTACTGAGTATAAAAGTAAAATGTTATTGATTTGTATAAATTTGTTTGCATATTCTATAATCAATTAAGCCAGTAACATGTACTTTGCGTTCTCACCAGCTTGGAAATGTGAGTAAATAAAATATTACAGAAACAAGAAGTTCCACTTTAAATATAAATTTATTCAAATGACGAAACAACATGTCACCAGTGATTATATATATATATACATATACATGTATATATTCTAGTTATACATATATATCTATCTTACATTATTTAAATTAAAATAGTATATATATATTTATGTTTGATCATTAGCGATACATATTATAACTATACATTGAATGATTGATTTATCCGATATAGATTGTTAGTTTTAGGATTAGTCAAAAGGTTCACTAGTTTTCTCATGATAAAGATACTATTATAACCAACCAAGAAACCCTCTTATACTACTCGAAGATACCCTCTTATACTACTCGAAGATACCCTCTTATACTACTCGAAGATACCCTCTTATACTACACCTTCGAAGACTGAACTTTTTCGCACTTTGTCACTGAAAAGTTGAATTAATATTTATAGTTCAATGGTAATATATTTTGCTACAGTTCATATCACTTTCAGATTTAAATATGTATAGATGTATAACAATCCTTCCCACTTAATTAAATAGTGCGAATGTTTGTAAAAGATAATGACTAATTTGATCTTTCTATACGCTGATCTTAACCTATATAACATGGAATATTCTTTAATGTGTGAAGATACAAATGTAACTTTTTTGAAGATGTACTTACAAAAGATACGCTTTTGATATCAGTTCTTGAGATCATATAGGTAGAATGAGTTTATGTTTTATTATATCTTAGAGGTAACTAATTTAACCTTACAAAAATGCACTTTAGTATATATATATAGATGGTAAAACGCATTTTTTTATTTAATTCATTCTACCTATAAAATCGCGTGCTAAGCTAACTAATCATCTATCTAACTATCATGTAACTAATTATTTTTTAATTTATTTACATACACGCTTTGCGGGATATCTATCAATAAATTTTAATTAATTAGTCACCGTAAGCATAAACAAATCAATCGATAATTAGGTTAATGCTGCAGTGCAAATCAGTTTGTTAAAGCCAGGAGTATGTACCGGGGTTCGAACTTGCTAACTGCCCGGGTTCGAAGGCAACAGTCAAACCCACTAGGGAACCCATAGAACAAAGGAGGTAGCAAGTTCAAACCCCGGTACATACTCCTGATTTGCGCTGCATCATTGAGCTAATTAACGATTGATTAGTTTGAGCCTATATAACGACTAATTAATTCAGATATATTTGTAATGCTTTATTGCAATTTATCCTGTATTAAAATTATGTGTTTATAAAATGATTAAATCTGTCAATGCAAGAGCGCTCAAACTTATTAATGATTCTTGGTCTTCAACTTTGTGTGTTTTGATGTTATACCTCTTCATGTGTAAAATATTGGTTGCCCTAATCATACCAAGCTTATTTCCGCTTCCATAGGCCGGTCTTATTAGGCCCCTGTGTTTTTAGAATAGTACAGTAGAGCTTGTTGAATAGGGATGATTTCAAACAAATTTCATTAAAAATTGTGAAAAATATATTTACATATATAACAGGAAGGTAACATGTAACTTATCTTTATTTTACTAATTAAAATAAGTTGTTTATTATTTTCAGCAAGAAATGGTATTTTTATTTTACTTTATGATTTATTACATGAAACTATAATCAATTATTCTGTCGATTATTGGTGTTGGTTATTTTTACAAAAATTGTACATTTTAGGGTGTTGTCCTAAGGGATGCACAAAATAGGGGTTTTGACGCTCAAGTTAAAAAAATATATATTTTAGGAAAGAAAGCTTATATTGGTCATATGTCGCAATTTAAAACTCACAGCAAAAATGCCTGAGGCAACCCATATGTATGCAATGGGTTAAATATAATGTTTATTTAATGTGATTGAGATAAATAAGTAGTATATAATGATAATATAAATATTATAGTTTTACAGACATTCAAAGGAAAAAAAATATTCCAATTACAATTAATGTAATTTATTTAGTAGGTATATATATAATATTTAATTACAAATTAAATAAAAGTATGTTAAATGCGGCGAATAATTTAATTTGATTTGATTTGATTAAATATAATAATTAAATATTAAAATTGTAATATAGGTATATATATATTTTATGCTTCTGTGATACTTTATTTTCGTTTTCTTCAATTCAGTTCAGTTCTTTCCAAACGACTGCTTTACACCATATATTTGTTAATTTACTGAGTATGTTTGGGAAGTATGACATTTCCTATATGTTAAACGAGTAGAAGGAAAGTTATTATTACATTGGCAATATTCAAAAATATAAAGATCAAGTTTTGACTAATTATCAAGCAGAGAAAAAGAGTATTAATAAAATCTATAAATGATAAAATTAACTTCAAAACTTTGTAATTCCTGTTGTCAATATAAAATATGTTACACGTATCATAAAATATTGTTTTCACTTTCGTAGTAATTTACTAAATGCGCCTAAAACTTACCTTAATTCAAGAAGATATTTCTAATGAATGGTATACTTTTTCAAACAAAATTTCTGGAATATTTGTGTCGGATATAAAATATTGAATCTTCAGCAGTAGCGATGCACAAAAGAGGGAAACAGGGGCACTTGTGACGTCAGAACAAAAACGTTATTGCATACAATTTACCAACGAAAAGAAGCTTATAAGTGAACAGTGCACAATAATCTACGACTTATTCAAATTATTTCCCGGGCATATGGTTCAATTTACTCAAAAGTTTGCCCCCAGAAAGAGTGCTACTGGAATTCTTATTGGTAGAAGAAACAGATTTCTCTATCTTGCGCGGATAAAATCTTAGCAACACTAAACTTGATATTGAAATAGCGTATACCTATATGTATATCATATGATACGAGATTTCAGAGTTGAGAAATTAATCCATTTGACAAAGGCAAACATTGTCTCCTTCCAGCCTATAATACCAGAACATTCATCCACGTCTATCTAGACCATTTTTCTGTTTCCCTCCTCAATCCAGTTAAATTTTCCGCAAGTATTATTTTCTCATTTACGTACGCACCTATCCCAATGGGAACTCTGCTGTTGAGCCTTGTGGGCACCCAAATACAGGCGTATATAGAACTCTCTGCGAGGTCTCCTCCGTATATCTCAAACCCGAAAGAATATTTTCCATCTCCCATGCCTCCCCTTGTCTGTGCGTCCAATTCAAGGCGTGTTTGAGCACCGCAGAGACGGGATTGTTGACTATTGGTTACCATGGAAACCCAACCAAGCAAATGACGAAGGCCGCAATTGTCGACGTAGGCAAGCAACCAGCAAAATATAGTATTGTTTATATGTGTGCTCGGGCAATATCTTCTTTAGAAATATGGAAATATACCTTTTGGCTACACACACCATCTCACAAGTAACACAGAACAATGTCACCTTTATACTTCCAATAATTAAGTATGCAAGTGTTACCCTTTCTAACTTTTCCTCAAATTCCTTCAAATTCAGAGACGTGACATTGATGTTATTCTAGAATTCCCGACTGAAACTGTTGGGGACTTATTTTTCTCTCAGTTTACGCAGGGGTACAAAGCCCGGCAATTTGTCAATTCAAGTATGCAATACAATTATTTCAACCTTATAATTAGATAATCCACAGAGCTATATACTATATTGTTCCATGTATAAAAAGTTAAATCGATGTATCCTATATTATAAAATGAAGGTGGTAGCTAACAAGCTAGCAAGCTCTCAACTATGTATTTACATAATATGTGGTCTTGTACGGTGACAATTATTACCTTCTAGAGCACTTAAGCGGTATATCTGGTTCAGATTTCTAACAATTGTTTTTTATCCTTTTATATGTGATAAAGTTTTATATTGAAAGAAAATTGCTCGCAATCGTTATTCAATTTATATATAGAGCTGTTGACACTAAATGTAGAGGGTTTTTATTTTTGAACTATCGAAGATTTTAAATACAAATTGTCTGCAAAATAATCTACATTTTTGGGTAAATCTTATATATGTTTAATCAGCTAACTTATTTTCTTCATTTTTATATGATATTAAAGATTTCAACTAAATCTGCAATAATTTTTTTCAGTGATATATTTTACCGGAAGTTTTATATTATATTTATTTTTTCTGACATCAAATTTTATTTGATTTGAAAGTAGAAAAAAATATGCTTCAAATTATAATTCAACAGAATTAAATAAGCATCCTTGCATTCCTTATTTACATGGATTTTCCTACTTAGACCCGCCCAACCCGACTTTAAATGCATATAAGCCAGTTTCCAATTTAATAAACTGGTAAAATTCAAGACGCTGAGTAAGATGAGTATAATTTCATAGTTTCATATTACCAAATAGCCTCAAATCTCAGTTTTCTATCAGAACTCGTCCAACTTTTATACTGGAGAAAGTAACAAATACTTCAAGTGAACATTCTATTTAATAGAGACATTTTTATCAAGACTGACAATTATAACTGGAATATTTTCTGGGAATTGTGAAACGATAAATGTCGCTTTTGGTCCCATTTTGTCGGTTTTGAGTGACTAAGCGAATTGACTTATTAACGAAAAATGTATTCATAAATTAAAGTATTTGAGAACTATCTTTGTTGTCCGGAATTTTAGTATTGTATGAACTTAATAAATGTTTATTAGTCTGAAATTGGTTTCGTACTGGAAAGGTACAAAACCCCGGAATGGCGGGATCGGTAATTGTTTTCATTTAGAATCCGCTTAAATATTTGTTTATATTTAACAACATGTTAGGCTTAGATAAAGAAGGACAGTTTATTTAACTATTCATACCGGCTAGGGGAGGGGAGGGGGACTGGGGGTGTTAAGGTCCACTTCCGCATAGATCAGGTGTGCTATCGTAAGTGCGAATTTTAACCTGTGCGAACACTAGATTGACGAACTTTAAACTGAGCGAAAGAAGAAAGAAACTTTACTATTGGTCAATCTATGAATAGAATAGAGCAAACTTTTTACTGAACGAACTTTAAGTGAATTTTAATCATGATGCCCTTTTTGTATATATCACTCAATTTAATATTCGCTCAATTTAAAATTCGTTCTTTAGAAATGCCACGATAGATCAATATGAGCTTTGGTAACTTTCTCTTTTACATCTTTATATACAATTTGTACTTTTTTTCTACAACTGTTACACCTATTAGTGCTATATATGTATATTCACTATTGCGCAACCAAAGGGATGGTCACCTTAAAAATATAACTGTGTCGTCTAAAATGATAAAAACATACGTTTTTATATAAAAATTATAATAAATCCGAAATCAATGCTTATATCTAATATTTATTTATTTAAAATAATAACATTTAAAAGCTTCTTTCTAAAGGCGTTTATTGGTGTAAAATAATAATTTTGCCTTAAAAATGAATAAACAATAACTAATTAAGTGCTCTTTTGAAAATTATTTCAGTGACTTTGTATTAAAAATGTACTCTATATTCTCCCATAAGGGTTCTCATTGAATAATTTTGTATGAAATATGTCACGTGACACACGTAATTGTTGCCATATTATTAGCATTTTTGTAATTGTGAGAGTACTTAAGTTCAATTCAGTAAAGCTAATTGACTTAACTTGATTTTTTAATGGTGAATAAACAATACCATTAAAAGAAAGTTTGATTCTAACCATTCAAATCTCAATAAAACTTGGACAACATTTATTTTAAAAAATTATTAACAACTCGCGTTCTTTTAAGACCTTAAATATAAGAATGGCAAATTATACAGCTTAAAACATATCAGATAAAACACCATTTTATTTAGTGCTCATAAATAGGATTGGATGGCATCTTTGCATTACTGTTTTAAGTTAGCTATCCTACTTAAGGGCTTAAAGAGAACGCGAGGCATAATTACAGATAGCACGGGAGCTATTTTACATCCGGTAATCATTCAAATTTGAGCATAAAAGTTTTGAATTTATGATTTGCATAATGAATTGATACTAATTCTTATGATTTAAAAATATATAAGTATTGTATTGCACAAACCAATCACAAAATGAGATATTAAAATTTTACAAGTTTCCAATATTAAAGAATACCATCTGATCGGCAGTCCAACACTCTACCTCTTGGCCACCCGATTAGTCAGTGATCAAGGCGACTAACCATATGCGATCATAATATTTTTAATAAATGTGTTTCTCACAAGCATAAACCACTGCAGGACCGGTGGGTCATCGGAATGGTAGGCAATAGCTCTACCACTCGACCACTCAGGCTGCTTGAGAGAGTGAAGCACTTGATCGCTTATGTATTACAGATGTATTACTTATTTGCAGACCCAGGTTCAAACCTGCCTGTAAAGCTGATGAGATCCAACCAGATCGAAACCGGTCCTGCAGTGGCTTATGCTTATGAGAAACACATCTATCAAAAAGATAACAAAGTATATTACTGGAATCTTTAGCTGATTGCATTTATGTATATTTTATTTACTTGTACATAAAATATACCGAGGGTTTAAATAAACCACAAAAAAATGTTAACTTTTATTAGTTACAAATATCATATTACTTATTTAATCAGTAGGTAGTAGAAAGCTAAAAGCGTTATAATTTGATTTATTGATTTATACATTTTCATTAATACTTTTAATAGTTCGTTGACAAATATCCGATTGTATATATTAAATCCACTGATTTAGATACCTAGCAGTCTTAAATCATATATTAATTTCAAATATTAATGTATACATATATTAACAATTACACGAAAATCCAATAATAAATTAAGTATATATAACCTGGCATCTAGAATACAAAGATATTGGAATTATCATAAAAATATATATAATATTTAGCGTAAAAAATATGCCAACTTATAGTATACATGCAAAATATATTTCTTTAATTTCATTATTGCATTTACAAATATTAAGTACGAGTATATTTCTAAAATGGAGAATTTAATTGTACTAAATAAATTATAGAAAATTCTAGATTTACGTATTGATTAGAAATTTGTAAAATTTAAAATATTAAAAACAATATTTTATGCGTTTATTGGTTTCTGATTATGAACGATTCAAGAAAAAATTAGGTTTGAATCAAATTTTAACATTTATTTTGAAGAAATGAAAAAACTAAATCGCAATATGTAGTAAGTTTTACTCAAATTATGATGGTAATCAAAATACGCACAATTAACGATTAGGCAAATTTCTAAAATCACATAAATTTCAAAAATAAGATCACATTGGTATTGCATTGATTTATCTGTTATATTAATAATAGTTTTCCTTTTTTAATTATTAGTAATAATCTTACAAATGGACATAACTATAAAAACTGGAATACGCATATAATATAACAATAAAATAATACTACACTTAAATAATATATTTCATATTGCACTATATTTTCCCTATTATATAGATGTAAATCAATGTATTACTTAATGATTATGAGAGTAGACACATTTATAATTCTAATAAAATTTAAAAATATATATAGTTCTAGAATTAATTGTTCTGTGATTAATATGTTATAAATATATGTATAGTACCTACCCGGCAAAAATAATAAATTTTATTTCATTAAACAAATTAAATTAATTGATCACATGTTAAATTGACTGATGTGTACAAGCAGTAACACTCATTGAAATATAACTTGGGTTAAAATCTAGAAAGATTGTTCTTTGAATTAATTTACTACTTGTAGACATTTTATTTTATATGATAAATAATTAAGGTACGACCAGATTCTACTTTCGTGACAAAGATCATTATATTAATAAATATATTATATATTATTAATGTTTCAAACAACATTTCCAGTACCTATTTGTAAGAATCATTCTGCCTATTTACTTTATTTTAATTGATAGATTCTTTTCCATATTTTTAGTTTACATTTCGTAATTATTCCACATAATTAAATAGGCATTATTTAATCGCACAAAAAATGTATAGATTACAATTTCGAAAACGAATTTGTCAACTTCAAATTGTATTTTATAAATACAATTTCAATGCTAACATAAGAATGACATTGTTTATGTATAGGTATGATTATTTAATTTAAAATATATATATTTTTCTCATATTTATTAAAAAATTACATCTATAGTAATAAGTTTGCCCTCTCTATATATTCATATATACATGTGTACCTACTCCCATTGAGTAATTATACATAGAGCTTCGACTCTTATTGATTATGTTCGCAGTTTAATATATACTGTTTTAATATTGTTTTGAAGATTATACAGCAAAATTGCTGCATAATCTTCTTGTATAATATCTAGTATAAATATAACAATAATAAAAACGATTTACATAATTTTATGTAAATCGTTTATGTGGTAAAACAATTTTAGATACGCACAGTCAATAAATCATCTATTACAGACAACTTATACGTATGTTGAAATGTTATGAATATGTATGTATATATGTATAATTTGATCCTAAAATTAATTTAATCAAAATACTTAATTATAATATTTGTTGCACCAAATGTATAAAAAATAAAACGATTTTTTGTGGACAAAAATTTACAACGCGATGCATGTATGAAAACAATAAGAGTTGAAACTCTGTCTATTATTACACTGTGCATACTCCAATACGCACTAATTTATTTCATTATAATAGTAAATATAAAACATATGGATTGAAAATATAGTGTTAAACAGTATCTGCTTGAATGGAAATATTTTTAATCACGAACAAAATAGATCGCACATTAGAATTGGAATAAGTTCAAGTTTGAGAACATTAAGTTTAAAGCTAAAGTCAATTGGAATTCTTTAATTTGTAATAAACATTAAAACGAGGACAGTTTTGTTTAAGTATACACTCCCTGCATTAAAATGTTATTAAATAAATATGTCGATTAATTTTCTAATATTATTGATTTGTTATATCTATATAAATAATGTTAAATATATATTGTAATTTATTCAGTAGACAGAATTTCATTTTTCTAAATATTTTAATGTGTATAAGCTACGGAAAGATGTATCTGATGCATAAATACATGATTACAATACTCAAATTCATTAAATTTTATTATATTTAACAGTTCTGCAAAACATGATAATATACGGATTAAATTTGAAAGTATAACCACCAATGCAGGCAGATATTGAAATATTTCAGAGTATATTTATTTATCTGTCACAAGATAAAATATACCTTAATAGGTTATATAATATATCACAATATTGCCTTCATTTAAGAAAGTTTACCTATATAGCAACGGTTCTAACACACTAACTTTAAGACACCCAAAAGTGTAACTTGTTTATATCGATATATCATACGTGTTAATTACAATCGGCAGTTGTTATTGTATAAAAACGACCGATTAAGGTGTGAAGCTGTTTATTATTAGACTCCTCATTTAGAGAATTAATCTTCAATAACACCCAACAACTATTTGTATCACCGGCTATCGATATATATGTACATATATATCATAGAATATTGAAACTATTTTTATAATCTCTCATCACTTTCGCTTATCTTTGTTATTGCAAAGAGATTATTGGCACTCGCTTGTTAGAAAGATTATAAAGTACACCAACATATTCCCGTTTTGATCATACGATACAATTAATTTATTGGAATGCTTCATGAAATATATTTAAAAATATACCAAATGACAAAACTCAGAATTTCACCGTTATTGTATGACTTTGTCAGTTTATAATCATAATTATTTATTATATTATACTTATGAAGACTTCTGTAATATGTATATAGAATACTCGAAATATGTGTTATAAATATATAATTACATCAGATATTTCAAGACTATACACATATCCATGGTTTTCAAGGATATACGATTGATTCTCTAAGGAGGGTGGGCTAGTAGCCAAGTGCAGGGTCGGACTTCCGCCTTCAAACCAGAAGGTAGCAAGTTCGAACCCCGGTACATATATATAGTACTGCCGACTTTAACAAACTGATTTGCGCTGCAGCATTGTGATAATTATCGATTGATTTATTA
>JAYRBW010060628.1:0-10688 GCA_036023295.1 Invenusta paracnida | reverse complement strand
CTTGGAGGAAGTCCTTGATCCATCTAGTTGCGCAGGTGCTGATTCCTGTGTCTAGTAGTTTGCAGAGGAGGCCATTTCTCCAGACAGTGTCAAATGCCCTTCTCATGTCGAAGAGAATCAGAATGAATTTTTTAGCAGGCTTCTCTTGATATCCGTCTTGAATGTGTTGCTGAAGCCTTGCTATTTGATCTACTGTGGATCTGCTTTTGCGGAAGCCCGCCTGGTTGGGGTGTAGTTTTCCATTTGTCTCCAGCCACCAGTAGATGCGGTCCTGGATGAGTCTTTCAGCTAGCTTGGCTACGCAGCTTGTTAGTGAAATTGGTCTGTAACTTCCCATGATTCCATCGGGTTTCCCTGGTTTTTTGATTGGAATAATGGTGGCTCAAAAATAATTTCAAAAAAATTTCAAATACCTCGTCGTCTATTCTCATATGAAAGATTATAAATATTGTTTGCTTAACCAAACACGTTTAAGATTCAAAATGCATGTTTCATTTGATTTTACAAAATAAAATTAATTTACAATATTAATTATTTGTACATTTGCATTATGTGATATCTTTATTGTTTTATAATAAATATATCAATTGCATAAATGTGACGTTTCTCTCTATATTTCGTCAATATAATACACTTGAGAAAATTAAACTTTTCTTAGAGATTTTTTGTATACCAAAAACTTCTATTAAAAGTAAATTTATCGAAGCACGGTAACTTAGTATGTGCTACATTTTATTTTTTGGATTTATTAAAATATAAAATGGATAAAGACATAAATATATACATAAAATATATAAGTACACGTCAAATCTTTATATAATATTATCTTTTATCTTTCCGTAAATATATTACTAAATATTAAGCATTTATTGACTAAAATTTAAAAAAAACCATGTTCAACAGTTAAACAATAATAATTGTTGATTAATCGCCGTTAACACTGAATAAAAATTAATGAATTTCTTCTCCTATGCCTTTTGTGTATCCTTGTTTATTGGTTTTCCTGTTATATAGTTACCCTTTCATTTGTTTTATTTTATTTTATTCTGATTTATCACTTTTCTTTCTGTCTGGTGACCTGTTTTGTCCTGATGGTTCCAATCAATTCTATAGTATTGCATAAATGGATGAAAGACCTTCCAGATAACTCACTCAGCGGCATCAGGATCCGTCTCATCGTCCTCCGGCGGCCCACATCTTGCCAGAAAACACAACTCCGGGTCCCCGCGCATCTCTTCGTACTTTTCATAACCATGCTTGTACACACCAAAGAGGAGGCAGAGGTCCGCCTCCTGGTCCCACCAACCGCCCTGTGGGAGCATGTCCGCGTAGTCCACTGAGCCTGGCTTTGGCAGCCGAAGAGGTCCACCCCCAGAAACCCCTCCGCTAGTGGAGGTGGTAAGAAAACGATCTGGACCACCAGCCCGACCAATGACTTCCTGTGAGAGGAAATAGAGGGTCTGCACGCGGTGAAGGAGTTTGTGGCTTGTGCGTCGGAGGTGCTTTTTAAAGCTGTCGCAATCCACTACGCGATCCGGGCTTGATTCTGAAGTTCTCAAGGAGATTTTAATTAATGAGTTATTAATGCGAAGTGTTTTCGAAATGACACCTTGATTAATATACAATATACATATATTAGTCTAAAACAAATTTAATAATTAAAATGTTTTTAAGATGACAAAACTATAATCTACAATTACAATTTCATTAGTAATCTACATAAATATACTTTTCGCTATTGTCTAACACTAAGTCAATTAAATGGTGTTTAAACTATTGCTGCTTTTTTCAAATGGTGTTATCATATTATACAACAGTCATAATAAATTCATCTAATATCTAGAACAAGACTAGGGGAAAAAACACAGTATTTTACATTATTAGATGAACAAAAAAATACAATTTTATATTCCAGTTCGCCTGAAGGTGAATGGAACGTTTTGCGTCAAAATATTATATTTTTATTACTTTTCCTGTTACATTTTATAATTATAGGCATTACAAAAATACAAAAAGAGCATCATCAAAGTCTGAAGATAGTTTAATCGACTATTATCATCCTCCTTTCAAATGATTCTAAAAATGAGGGGGAATAACGTATTTCATAATAGATTAATAAAAAAGTGATATCAAGTTTCAAGTGGACTACAAGTAATTATTGAAATATTGTTTAAATATAAAAAAATACAATAATATCCAGTAAAATAACTGTAGGTTTTGTGAGAGTATACAGTTAAATCGATAAAATGAAAGACATACAAATAGTGACCTAGGTATAAGACATGACATAGTGCTCACAAAGATAGTAACCACCAAAAACGACATTAAAAAATGCAAGGATAATAAAATATTATATATTATTGCAGCTTACCGCCAGGTTCCGTGGCAACCATATCCTGTCCCTCGTCGACACCTACAACACCTCCAGCCACTGCAGAAGCCCCCCTACCAACGCCTCCCCGCCGATAGTAACCCCGACCGCGGCACACGGGGGTCGAGAGGCCCGAATGCCGTCGCATATCCACCGCGTCAGTCTCTGGTCGAAGGAGGTCACCAATAAAGCTGCGAATACGCGGATCCCCATTGTAGAAGCGGAGAGCTAAGCGAAGCATCGCCTGAGAGACACGCTCAAGACCCACCGGTGTTAGAGGCCGCTTGAAGGAAGCCTGTACCAAGGCTTCAGACCATCGGCCCCAGCCCCAACATAGAAGCAGTTTCTCCACCTAACAGGAAATAATATGATATTATTATGCGCGTAAAATGTTTATACGAGTATAATACTATAATAATTAATATAAATAAGTAATAATTCAATTTGTCCAAATAATTAACAGTATCTATCCATATAAGTTTAATCTGCAAAATATTATAAATTTTGTATACATATTATTATTGTATAAATTATTAATATGGAGTTTGGAACAATTACATTTTCATAATTATACATAATATCAACATGACAAAATGATTGTACTCAACAAATGATTACGTGATTTTGGACCGGACACATTTTATTTGAGAAAAGTCTAACAAAGTCGTAATTAACGAGTAAAGCTGATTAATTATTGATTGAATATAATAATAAACAAATGAAAGATAATATCTCTCACTTTCAAGTTCAATGATTCTTTTTAAAATATTAAGAAAAAATAATATTAAATTCTATAATATGGTTAGAAAATTAAATTAAACCATTAAACTCAGAATTGCCCGTTTTACCATTAAATTTAATCTAGCAGTGCTAAACTGCTAAGCTTAGACCATCAATTTTCAACCAATAGTTTTAAATAAATAATTTTAAAAGTTAGACTTAAACCATCAACTAGCTTTCATCCCAATCAGCTTATCAATTTTTATTTATTAAGATTGAACTAATAACTTTTAACCATTAATTGAAAATCAATAATTTTTGAACCAAACAATAAGTTAAAATAAACTATTTTTACCATTAACAAAAATCATTAATTTGAAATCATTAAGTTTAGATTATTTATTTTTACCATTAAGTAGAGCTATTAATTTTCTATAAGAAATTTCTTTAAATAAGAAATGTTGAACCCTTGTGTTTAAATATCTATTTTTCCTCAATGAAATCAAAAACTATCTAATTTCAATCACCGATTTTCCAAAATTAAATTTCAATTTTCAACAAAAATACCAACCCCACACTAAGGTGGGTGTTATTTCAGACAAAATATGACAAATTATACTGTCCACAACGCAACGCACCTTGAAGAGATCCACACGATCAAGCGGCTCATCCTCATCCGTCTCATCGCGCGATCGCTTCATCTTCCGGTTCCGCGTCTTTCGAGTCCCCTCCTCATCTACCGAATCATTGGCACTCTCCTCGAAGTCGCTCACGTTGCAGCCGCTCGGTGTGTCGCTGATAGCCGCCGTGTATCGGTTCGTCTGTCGACGCTGCCGGGGCTCGTCCACAATCAGTGTCTGTCGGGTGAAATGTGCAGCGCAATGAGCAAAGTAAAAATTAATTATTATAAGCCTTGGAGTTTACTATATGTCCCGTGTAACAACATTCGTGCGTGACTTTGTAATTTTAAATATTCTAGTTTAGATAGTTAAATATACTATCTGACGGCATTTTTAACAATTAACCTATTTATTTCTGTAATATACTGTAAGAACATACAACAGCAGTCGCCAAGGTAACCTAACTCAAATGACTTTACGCAATAGCATACGCTCCATTACAAGGCAGTTCATGCGATAACATTTAAACAATATTGCGTCATCAATGGTAGTTACTATGGTGAAGTAAAAAATTACGTCATGCTTAACAACTTGAGTAATTTACAAAGCTGTGTGACAGTTTGGTCAATTCAATAAGCCAGTATCGTCAAAACATTTTACGAGAATATCAATAAGCCGTTACACTTTTTGGTTACACTTTTGATTTATTTGACAAGGATCGTTAAAACATTCCACGAGAATAATATCATTAAGTTGTAACACTTCTACTATACAGCCTAGTCATCGCAAATACTTGTTAAAAGCAAGTAAATTAATTAATTATTATAAAAATACGTTTATTTTAAAATGATCAGCTATTTATTCAAATCATATTATAATTATTGTATTTATATGAAATAAGAGTACCAATATTGAAATACTGCATAATATAAAAATACCTAACTTATTAAATCAATATAGTTGATTATTCGTAATCAAAATATCGTGGAAGCATATTTTTACCATTGAATCAAGATATTATATTTGACTACAACGACTTCTTATCACTAATTAATTATAAATTGATAGCATAGAATAAGAACAACAAAAACCAAGGCGGATAAATAAGAAAATAGGACTGAACAGGAACTTACATGCGGTCCAAAGGGTTGGTCGTCAACACCAGCCTTCTTAGCCCATTTTTGCCAGAAATTTGGGTCATCTACGTCGATATCGGTTCGATTGTCGGACATGGTGAAACTAGCCTGGAGCCAAAGATACGAAAAAACCCAATTATAAACAGAAAATTGAGAAGACAAACGTTATTAGTACGTTGTTATAAATATAATTATGTGATATGCATAGCACTTATTTTCCTCAATGATAATATTCTTCCTAATAATCAAATTTAATCAATTTATTATAATTAAATTATTTATTGACAAAAAATAAAATCGTAATCCTACATATATATAAAATAAACATTTCTAATAAAATCATCATTTTTTATTTAATATAATGAACGAATATCTTAAATCTCTTAGGTTAATATACAAGGCAATAACATCTACTCGAGTACACATAATAATAAAATTGTTGGCAGCAATTTAGTACACTATAGAACAATTACAAAATATGTAGTAATAATTATAATAAATTTCGCAGACATGAGAAAAAAATAAATAATAAAAATCATAGATTTTAAGTCAATAACAATTAACAATAATAATTATTTAAGGTGTTTAAAGCGGCCTCCCTTAATCTGTACTTATGATTCTCAAGTCGCGAAATCACAGAATGACAAATTTTCTTTTCATTTACTACGTAATTATGAAGGACTTTGTATAAATGAATAGTTCCGCCAAAAAGTGGAATCCGTTTAATTTTCACAATTTTAAGTATGGCTGGCGATGTACTGTGTCTGTGTAGTATAATTCCAGATAAAAATGTTATTGCCAGTCATGCAATTGTTTATAAAAGCTGTACACAAGCAAAATTCGGATTAAATAACTGCTAATTCAATCACAAGACAAACAGTGATTGCATGTCATGTTGGGACCTCTACAAGTACAGTCAAAAGAGTACTCGAATCTCCAAAGATAAAACTTAAACCGTATATATATATCTCAGTCAAGAATTAGGAGATGACCCAGACCGAATGCATCAATTTTGTTCTAAGACTGTCAATGATAACAATCGTAACTTAAAGCAGACGTATCTTTTTTCTGATGATGTTCTGCCTTAATAGATTTGTCATAATCTACTACAACCGAAAAAATAAACACATACTATTTTAATAAAATTTCTTAGGTATAAGGTTAGTAGAAATTAAATAAACCAAATAGTTTGTAATTATCTAAAATTAATTTGAATAATTCTACAATTTGTTAAATAATAAGTAAACTATTCATTAGATTTCTAAATACTACTTATATTATTATACAAGTAATAGAACTGAAATAGAAAATTTTTCACACTATAGAATTATTTCTGATACTACTAATTACATGGGATTATAAATAATTTAGAAACCTCGATAAATACGCTCACATATTCTAAGAGTTTATAATACATATTATTAAATTCCAAACTTATGAAAAAAGACTGTGCAATGCCCACCTTAGAGAAGGAGGAATTCTTCTCGTCAGTATCAAGGCGGACAACAGTGGAGCGAGATTGAAGGATCTTATCGATGTCTTCCTCACAGAACTCCTCTCCGGCCTTATCGTCGTCCATGAGGGCCCCGTAGGCACCCTTCTTTAGCAGGTCTTCAATTTCTTTCTTCGAAAGCTGAGCCTAGAAAATTATGTGTGTATATTAAGACTCAAATAACCAATGAAAGCTTTGATAACCACGAGGTAAAAGATCAAAATTAGTTTATCAAATAAAAATGAGGTTATTTAATAGTATATTTTTTTTTATAAATGATAAAAATATGAAAATTTTCCTAATAAACTGTGAAAAATTTAATCGTTAAATATCAATAAACAAAGTCCTGTAACATACATATAATTCGATTGAATAGCAAAAATTCTTAATATAATAATAAACTCATTTTTTCTAACAATAATAAAGCATTTAATATAACAGTCCCATCTGCAATTTATCCAATTCACCCTAAATGTACTACCTGTGAACAAACGATGTCATATCTTGACAAATCGTTATGAAATCGTCAATAACATTTACTAGAAAAACGTTGTATGATGTTACAGTATAGTCAAATATAACCACGATTAAGTAATAACCATTATACGCCAAAAAGAATGACGAACATATTTTTATTTGTGCACATTACACAGTTATAGAATATTTAAATTGTTTCGAATTTGCTCTATAATATTACATAAGACAAAGGAATGATTATAAATGAAAGAATTAATGTTTAAGTTATGTGACTATGTTAAGTCACATAACTGGTTTATCAGAGGAATATTTATAATATAGATGAATGTAATAATATTCACTAACTTTTATTTAGTTATAATAAAAACGGCAAATGCATAATTATATACTGATAAAAATGACTTACTTAAGTTTGGATGAAAGATATCTGTAGCGATATACTCATTCTAATTAGAAAAGTTGATTATTAAAAAATTATACAATTTGTTTCAAAATTATTTTGGTTTAAGCCATTTGCGTTTTTAAATAATAATATGTAATACTAAAGTACTCCCTAAATTATGTATAATATTCTGTAGTGATGTAACAATACTGTCAGTGTTTATTGACTAAATTATAAAAATATTATCATTATATAAAAGTAAAAAGTAAAATATTACAAAAAAAATAATTAAAAGGAAAAGTTTTCCAATAAAAATAAAACCGTAAGTCATAAATTTATTTTAAATTTTATTTTGCACTGAAATGTCATTAAGAATAACAAGTGAACTGGACATAATTAGATTTTTATCTGAAAAACAAAGTTAGCTTTTAAAAAATTATTTATTTAATTATTTTAAATGTATTCTTAGGGAAAGAAAAACCACTTTTTCAGAAAAACAGATTTATGTATACCAGTTTGTTTATAATTGGAAGTAATAAACGTTGACACACAAAAAATCAAAAACATTTTCATGCAAACCATCAACTGTATGTTATATTTTCTTTCGCGTATATGAAGTTGTATTTAAACATTAATATAATTCAAAACAACTCGTAGACATTACAAAACAACAAAAAAGTTCTTATTTAGCTTTAAATATTGTTTATGCTAGAGATTAAGGATAATAACACCCATGTATAACCCTAGAATGAAAATTTGAATACACAAGTAAACGTGAGACACAGAAACGTGTATTATCATTAGATTAATTTATGTAAAGCAATAAGAAATTTTAGCTTTAATTTTATAAATGTTTTTAATCAAAAATGTGCTCGTTTATAAATCGGTAAATTCATAATTTATCATAACAGAGATACTTTGCATTGACAATATAAACACCAACAAATGTAGTTGTTGGTTATAAAGAAAATAACGTTTATACAATGATCGCACAACACTAAGATAATTTACTAATTTTTATATTTATTAACGAGAAATTTATTCCCAGCATTTAAAAATATTATAACTGACACAAATATCCGATAGGCCATAGAGGAGAATTAAAATTAATTCAACATACATTTTTAAGTTAAATATAGCAATCTTTTCTAATGATTAGTTATTTTAAAATATAATGTAAAAATATAAAACACTAAACAAAAATATCTTATACACGCTAAAAATGATTTAAAAGACAAGTAAAAAATTTTGCGAATTTAATATTTCGTCAAAATAATTATAATCTCCATATTGAATACGATTAAATAAAACATTTTTAAAATACTGAATAATGAGTTATTTCTAATATTAATTCTACAATATTCACAAAAATGATATTACATCATAGATATTTTAATCATTAAAAATATGGGATTTACAAAAAAATCCAGATGATTCCTTGATCAAGGTAAACTTATTAAAAGATAGATCTCTAGGGGAGCCCAGATTAAAACTAGTACTTTAACTACTTTCACAAAGTTACCTTACTAATACTAAAAATACAGAAAACTGCAGTTTTCGGATGAAAAATTGTCGATCAAGAATAATTAATTCACAAGTATAGTTTCGATGTATACAATAGTTACGCAGAACTACAGGTATATATTTATAGACTGTTCAGTACGACATAAAATCCCAAAAACTTAGCTGACGGAGTAATATGCCAGTTATTAAATCACAAGTCAGAATTTACACTGTAAAAATAACGGTGCTATTAAAGAAACAATATTGTAAACAATTAGTGTAAATTTAAAAATAGCTGCGGTTTATCCGTTAACATGTTGTAAAAACTGTGTTTCTTAATTTAATGAATATACTCAAAAAGTGAGTACCTAATCAAACTCACCTGTCTGGCTTCCTTAGTTCCCCCAACCGACTGTAACACAGCCTTATCCAATCCCAACTTCAGAGAGGCTCGGTCAAACATTTCCCTCTCGTAGGAGTTCCGTGTGATGAGCCGGTAGACATTCACCATCTTCTGCTGCCCAATTCTATGGCAACGGGCCTGCGCCTGGAGATCATTCTGTGGATTCCAGTCAGAGTCGTAGATAATGACTACATCGGCAGCAGTCAGGTTGATTCCCAGGCCGCCCGCTTTCGTGCACAACAGGAAGATGAACTTGTCCGGGTCTGTAAGTATCAGAGATGTGAGTGTTGTGAAAAACAAAATTGATTGTGTGTATTACAAAAGGCAAAGTAGTAAAACGAAAATAATTGTATTAAATAAGAATATTTATAATACTGTCAGATTAAATCCAGCCAATTTAAAATAATTAAATACCTTTCCAATATACAAAAATAATTTTTAATAAAAAAGTTCAATACACAACAGTTTTATACTTTTAAATAATAATTTCCAAACCGTTTTAGAAAGATATATTTTAATTTATTATGGTTATCAAATTACAAGAAAAAGAAACTGTTGAAAAATAAAGAAAAACAAACCTACTTATTAAAAAGTTATAGGTATTAAAATTGTTCACAACCAATTTATCCATATCGTGTAATCATTATAGACAAATGATAACTAACCTAAGGAAACTGGAAGAAATGAAGAAGTTAAATAAACATATAAATGTTGTCCATATTTCCCAAAAAGATTTTGTTTATTACTGATTATATTTTACTTAAAATAAACATTTTTCATTAATAAATGCCAATTTAATTGCTTTTCTTAACTACTTAAAATATAACATTATTCTTATTCATTTGGTATAAGAGTTTTAAATTAATATTTGAAGAAGGCAAGCAATATTCATTTAAAACAATAATTCTAAAATGAAAATATTAACAATTAACTGGTATAAATAGAGTACCTATTATTTATTGTATTATCGTTTTTTACCAAAATTTATTAAAAAAACAGAATAAATCAAATCATGTTTTTTCTAAATATTGTAACTAAAGTTTATCTTATTTTAATACTCAACTTTATATATCAAATTATATTAAAACTAAAAAATCCACAAATTTCAAAATATCTAAATAAAAAATTAAATTAAAATTCCCTTCTAATTAGGTAAATACATAATATAAAAAATCAAATATAAGAAAATAACTTTTTAACTTTTCATCGTCAATATAAAACGCTAATTCATATTACACAAAGGAAAATAAATCTATTTCTTTATCTATTTTGAAAGCAACTGTAAATGTAACATGAAGAAAACAACATATCTACAATTGCAAATTAATATTTTAAATTATTGAAAACAATTAAAAGTACTGATTATTTTTCAGAGTAATCTAAAAAATCAACAAAAAAAGATCGTTATAAGCCCAATAAATCCATGTATACTAAGTCAGGGGCGTAGCCAGTATAGAGCGCGCGCACCCCCTTTCAAAAGGCGCTTTTTCATGATGAATATTAATTTACAATTACAATTAATACAATAACTTGATTAATTTCGTGCTGTGAGATAGTCAAGTGTTAATTAACCAATGACAGTAC
>JAYRBW010060627.1:0-10689 GCA_036023295.1 Invenusta paracnida | reverse complement strand
TTTATTAAGTCAATAAGCTTGTTAGTGAAGTTAATTTTCATGAAAATTGATTTTTTAATAGGGTGTTTTTTATTAGAAATAATAAATTTTGCGGAATATGCTAACATACATTTAGTAAAAAGATTACAGAGGTTTCCTTTGTGAGAGAGAACATAAGATCGTATAAAAGCAATAAACTTTTTTGAAATACCTGATACAGCGACATAAAAGTCATGTAAATTATATTTTGAAATTAGAGAAATAAGGTTATTTAAAACATCATTAAAATTAAGAGACTGACTAAATTTTTTAGATTTACGAAAACCATGTGATCTTTTAGACCGAGTTTGAGGATTATTAAAGGAGTGCTTATTAATTAATACATTAATATATATTTCCTTACAGGATTAAGAATCTGTTCAGAAGAAGTCATGTAATATAATTTTAGACCCCTTGAACATTCTGGATTCTATGATCTATATTATAATTTGCCTAGCCAAGTGCACACAAACAGTTGCTAAAAATATACGATCGGCTTTTTCTTTGATTTGTAAATAATATGTTTGAATTTACAATTTATTGTTAAGAAGGTGCGACATTCATTTGTAGACATATTTTTCTTTTGTGTTTGTCCATGTATCAGTCAATTGTATGTTATCTCTGATCTTTTTAGATGCTACACGAGCCACTTGCTCTTAAGTACAATTGCCCCTCTCAATCCACTTGGCAACTTGCTTGTCAGTGTCTTATACGGACATTACATGTTGGCGTCCCTGTGGCTAAAATGAACGGTAAGCTAGCTTCCCTCTATCTAACGCTTTAATTGGCATAAAATAGTACACGGCAAAAGCTTTCGTATGTCTTTTTAAATTGCTATACTTGTGAAAAGTAAACAGGTATCACAGTAATACTTAAATAGCGGTCAGGGAATCAGGGAAATGGAAAGTGGTCAGTGAAAAGTCAGGAAATTAAAAATTAGTCAGGGAATTTTTTATTTTGTAAGATTTTTTTTAAATGGGTTAAAAATCCAATATCACTGAAATATAAAATATAAAATCTTTGTCATATATCAAAAACCAATAAATTTATTATTCTAGTATAATTTTAAAAAATTGGTTTAACATGAAATGTCAATGAAAATCATTGTCATATGTCAAAATTCGATATATTGTAATAAATCAATGGAGTTCAAAAGGTGTCAGTGTTTATTGATTTCTC
The DNA here is from genome assembly GCA_036023295.1 of Invenusta paracnida. Lineage (NCBI taxonomy): Eukaryota > Metazoa > Platyhelminthes > Proseriata > Coelogynoporidae > Invenusta > Invenusta paracnida. Next base: position 9,492 of record JAYRBW010060627.1, on the reverse strand, counting down.
ATTGAAACCAATGATTAAACATTGCTTCCTATATTCAATAAATACAACATACAGTTTTCAAAAATGTTTCCGAGATAATTAGATTGATAGATTGATAGATTGATTATAATTTTGAAAATTGAAAATTGTGTCTTATGAAAATGGTTTCTCAAACATCATAATCTATTATAAGATATATCTGGACACTCATTTATATGCATTCTAAGTAATAAAACTTCAAAAATGTCCGCACTACATGCGGTTTTATAGACTACACTTAACGCAGGGTTCGCACACGCCTTCAAAAGCCTTTAATTTTGAGGCTCACCTTGAAAAGCTTTGAAAAATGGAAAACCATAAAAAAGCCTTGAATTTCAGCATTTTTAATATATATTTATTGAGTGGCACTATTTAAAAAAAGAAATATAAGAATTTTACTACTTATATTTAATCATTTTCAACATCATATTTCATGTTTGCACTTTTTTATTTAACTGTTTTCAAGTTTTGTGACGTATTTAATATTACATTATTTATTCTATGCATAGATTGTAAAGTCGACATTTTTTTCAGTTAGTCCAGATTTTTTAAGGAATCATGCCTGCCCTGCCAATATTGCTTCAACATGTATCAAATCAATTTTATGTTAAAACTTATTAGAGCATTTGCCTTCACTATGCACTCATATCTGTGTCAAAAACCTATTGAGTCATTTAGTTTATTTTAGAATTATCTGTTCGGATGCCTGTATGTGGTAAAAAGGTATCTATGTATGTACCTATATCATCTGCAAGATTTACTGTGTACTGTTGATAATTATTAAATGATATAAACATTTGTGTACACAGCATATTGCAACACAAAGTTTTATTATATAAAAATATATTTTTAGATGGATTTTAAAATGTGTTTTTATATAAATTGTGCAAAAACTATACGTATAGATATCATAGTTAGGGAAAATTATATTTAGTCAGGGAAATTCATTTCAAACATCTGCTTTGAACCATGTAACAGTAATACTTAATAATATACTTTCTAAATAAAATCTATAATATTATTGACACTAATAAAAATGGTAAGCAATAGACAAAAGACGTAAAATATGTTTAAAATAACTGGTATATATTTCGACTTCTAACTGAAGCCATTGTCAACCATACAAGCAATTACTTAAGTAACACATCAAGTAAGTAATGAATATTTCTACTATTAAAAAATCTATGTTGCTTACTAGTTTTTAATTGTATAATTTTTCGTATAGTGAAGAAGACATTTTTTTTAAAAGACATACTTTTTCATATATAACGAATATGTGTTTTACCTTTGTAAACAGTGTATTCACGTTTTATTATTTAATTACTGAGTAAGTTCGTGTATACGTTTCCAATATTATATTAAAGTATATTTAATATTTCTTCAAAAATATATTTATGTTTAATGCTTGTAAGTAAAAAATATACATTGGTAATTGAAGTAAATAATATAGAATGAAATATAACTAAGTTATTTTAATATAATAATTTTTATTATTCATCTATAATTAATTGTTTATAACATAGATTTAATTAATTAAAACATAAATAAGAAGTAGGAAATTTCCAAAGATCTAAATAAAATTTAATTTTTTATACTTATTTTGTTTAGTTTTTAACGTAAAATGTAACCCATGTATATGTATGTAAGTATTTAATTTTAATTTTTACTTATTCTTTATTTTTTGTCTAATTGATAAGAAATATAAATTAGGCATTAAACATTATTGTCAGTCATATGGAATTGCGAAGTACATTTTATTAATTATGTTATATAGCGACGGAATAAAATGTACTAATTAATTATTAAGAACAATAACTGTATCTGACGAAATTCAGTTAGAAAAGTCATTAATGTGCACTGTTTATAGGAAGTGATTGATTGAGCAAACTGAACGGGTTGACTTTGTAAGCCTTTGCTGAGTCATTGCAGCAGGTTTAGTTAGAATTGTTGAACTTTATCTAGTTATCACGGTTGTTGGTAACAGCTCTCAGCCATTCCTTGTCTCCATTTGATCTTATTGGTTGGCAATATTGCTGATAGTGTAGTTGCTGTGGTCCGACATAGGGATGGCGTTTGGTGAGATATTGTTAATGACATTTTTGTTGAAGGTATTTGTTATATTGCATCTGTGCCTTCCTTTGAATTTCTTCACTCCCCTTATCTTGGTTGCCTATTCAGACATGGCGATTTGAGCAGGTCTATCTTCTGGCATGCGAAGGATGTGTCCCTCAATTGTTTCCATCTGAGTTAACACACATTCTTAACACTTGTGCTGATAGATTTGCATTTTGTGATTTTGTACAAAGATTCGTTGATTTGATTAGGATATGTTCGATCCCCGTTTGATTATATTTCTGAGATTTTTCCTTTGCGTTTACGTATTAAGAGACCCCAGGTACTGCTGTTATAAGAAAAAATAGGTTGTAGTAAAGCCTTGTATAGATGGATTTTTTGTTAGTTACCTGATTTTTTTCAGTCAAGTTCTTCACAACGCTTTTTAAATTAATAAAAACAAAACAAACGCTTCTTGAAACAATAAAAGTGTGTTTAAAACCTCATTTAGCTCAGTTAGTAATTATGATAGTATTTTTATTATTTGATATAATTATTTTCAAGTTGGAGAAGCTCCTTGGCGGGTTATGACGTTTTTCGCATTCCACCCTGAATGTGAATAGACTTAGGCAGTCAAAATATACCCCTCACTCACGTTAATTGAATTATTTAAACTTTAGCTTTATGGGATATATACCTTTAAAGTAATATTATAAGACACTTTTATTTAAGTAATAAATATTAATCATTGTTTACTATCAACAAAAATTATTATTTCTTTGCCAATAACATAATTTAAAAAAAAAATCATTTGGTAAATATGTTGTATCTTCCATGACTTTTACAAATAGGTTATTATATAAAACATTTAGATAACTAAACATTTATAATAAGCGCTAGGTTCATTTTATATACATTGATTGAGGATGTATCAGTTTTTAAAATCAATAAATATAATACATATTTACAGTGTAAAAATACCAAATACAGTATTCTAATCAGGTATTGTTTATATTAAATGAATATCTTCTGCTAATAATTAATGAGTATAAAATTATTTATTATAGTGTAGTATTGCAACACTATACCTATTTATCTCTAGTTAAATATTTATACAAAAATATTTTATTACATTTGATATACTGCAAATATGCGTTTTTTATGCAAGCAAAGCCACAATCATCCTTAAATATTTCGTATAATATATTTGAATCGCCAAAAATGGCAGAAAATTGGTTAGCTGATCAAAAATAAATAAGTTCACAATATGTACATAACACAATATACCATAGATTCGTTCAAACCTTAAAATATGTGAAATTAAAAGGTTAACTTTTATTTTCAAAATGTTTATTATTCTTGTTTGTTTGATTGAAAAATTGATTATAAAAAGTTTTCATTATAAGAAATTTGCTAACCAAATATGTGTCCGTTTTTAAGCTTAATTTTACTTTGATTAGCAAATTCCTTAAATAATGACAATTTTATCTATATTCATTTTTCAATCAAGTAACCAAGAATAATAAATATTTTGAAAATCAAAGCTTACCCTTTTATTTCACTTATTTTAAAGTTTGAATGAATTTATGTTATATTGTGTTAATAAAACATTTTGAAAATCTATGTTTTAGTGTGTTATGTATACATATTGTGAATTTATTTATTTTTGATTAGCTAACCAACTTTTTGCCATTTTGGACGATAAAAATATTTCATTTATTTTGGGTTTAAAAAAGAAAATAGTTTAAAAGGAAATTAAAAAAATTCGTTTTTGGGTTTATATTCAACAATATTTTTATCAAACATGTCATTTAGAAATTATACACAAATTATGTTTTTAAAAAATAATTCTTAATGACGCATAATATGTACAATAAGGCTAGTATTATTATGTACACATAATTAAGAATGTTCAGCGAATGTTCAGCGAATGTTCAGCGAAAGTTCAACGTTCAGCGAAGCGTGCATAGATATTGAAATTCTCTTATATATAGTTTTATAGTGTGTAAAAGTTTTTTCTAAATCGATAAGGAGACTGTGACGGTGATCAACGACAACTTGCATTGAGAACAATAAAATCAGTAGCAATTTTATTAGCCAATAAGAGATCTGGCAGATTTACAAACTAACTGCGCTGAACCGCAGAACGTGTAATTTAGTAAAATAGCAATGCAAAAATCTAGATGAGAGGTTACTAATGAAACCACAAGAGATTTTGTGTAGTCGGGTGGTAGATAGCTTGATGCACTCTTAATTTGACAATACCAATTTGCACGTTTGAAAACTGTTAATGTGCTCGATGAGACTATAGTTTCGGTCAAATAATACCCAAATTTATTGCAGTTTCAACAGGAGGAATCACAATAAAATAAATGTTTATTAAACTGTAGCATGTACAAAATGCAGTTTTGATCTATATTAGTTAGATCGGAGGGTAATACTAGGATAGACACTGACTTGGCGAGCCGGCTCGTCAAGCCAAATTCTGTGTCAAGCCTGATTGATGAACTTATCGATTTTTAATTAAACAAATTATCAAAACAATCATGTATTATGATTTTGTGTTATTTTTCATGATGAGTAAAGCTGAAGAAAAGTAGTGAAACAGAAATGTTTATATTATAATTTTCTGTCTTAAATAACACAATTACTTTACTTTGAAAATATGTCAACTGCGTCCTAATAACTATGTACATATATCTCAAAGTGTGAATTTAAGTAACAGTTTGTATTATTTCTACATTATAGGTACACCTTACATTTTTAACCAATAAGAAATGACCAATTAAAGGACCAATAAAATTGTATTAAAGATGCGTTCTAAAATTTATTGCTTTTTTACCAGGCACCCTCTAATTATATCTGTCAAGCCAAGCCATCAAGCCGGCTTGACGATGGCTTGACCGTGTCGACGAGTAACTTTGGCTTGACGAGCCAGCTTGAACGTGTATACGGATAAGCAAAGCAATATCATCTTTAGAAATGCCGTGATTTATTGTACATACATCTATTCACATTACATTTTCGATAACAATATACTTCTAGATTACAACAGATTGTCGAATATCGATTTATTTGGATTATGAGTTAATTGTACCTATTTGTAGAGCGATTAAATCTAGTTAAAAATCATTCTTTATATCAGTACATAATTGTTGAATAGTGAAATTGATAGGAATTAAACTGAGACGCACGCTTAGAGGAATTTGATTGATTCGAAAATTTATCTTTAGAGTAGCTTGAAAAACAGGATAAATGAAATTAAGTCGATGAAAATGGGGAATATGTATTTTAAAAATGATTAATTTTTGTGATAAGATATTGGTATCGACGAATAAAATATTAAAAGAGCAATCGATTGATGTATTCAAAACCAAAAATAGAGAACAAAAACATATCAAAAATAAGAATTTATTGAGAGCTGCGAAAGCACACAACCTGTTATTGTAAACTTAATAGTAAAATTAAATGCCAATATAAAATAATTTGAGTGACTATCACGTATTATTGTTTTCATAACACTGTATGTAGGAAATGAATTTCGACGTTTGCGTATATTATAAAATATATATTCTGAAAATTTGCACCTGGTATTATCTGTACAAACGAACATTTTTAACACGCAGTAGCTTTGAATATATTTGAATTAATTTTTATGCATGTACATATTCCTCCAATAAGGAGTAGTAAGACATGGGAAGCGCTGAAACTAGACCCTCCTCACCCTGCCAATCAAAATCTAGTAAGGCTTTAACCAATGATAAGGCACGGAGAATCATAAACAAAACGCGCGCGTTTGTTATAGTAATTTTATTTCTGCTCTCGCCCGTAGTGTTGCCAAATCGCAGCCCTGGCGATTTTGCGATTTTTTTAAAGGTTGTTGCGATCTTCTCATTTTGTAAAAAAAGTAGCTGAAAAGCAGCCAGGTGATCTATCTGCAGGAAAAACACCCACTTTCCAACAAATTTCTTCAACGCCTGGACTTAATATAAATGGAAAAGCCGATCAAAGAGAAGAAAACCATTTCTCTTGCTAACCAGATGCCCACTGTTGTGCCTGAAGCATCCATTGATGATCTTCGAACTGAAATTCAGATGTTCAATTGTTTTGAGGTACCGAATGCTGTGCAGGAGAAAGCGTCGGAGTATAATGTCGCAAAGGCATGGTACATGCTGAATGAAATGTGTACTCTGAAACAAAATTCCCTCTTTTGTATGAAATGACCAGCTCACCTTTTATGGCAATGCTGACGCAGAAAGGCTTATTGGAAAGAACAGTGACTTGGACATCGATGTCAAGAGAAGTCGATTATCAGGTAATTAAATATACTTATACACAACAATGTAAATATATAATATACAATATTAAATAGTGTTTGCTTACTGCGGATTTTAGTATCTACATGAAACAATATCCTATTGACCAAAAGTGATCTCTCTGCTCGTAATATGACAGCAGCTACAATTCCTGCTCCCATTATTAAAAAAGCTGCATTGGAAGCGTATGGAAAATACAAAGAAGATTTATTGCAGAGCAGGAAGAAAGAGGAAAAGTAGGAGATGGCCAATCATAATATTTCAAATTTATTCTACAGATAGACGAACAATTACAGAAGGCACGACGGAATGCATGGCAAGAGAATTGGAAGTTTAACAATCCATAAAGAAGCTACATGAGTCTGCCGAAACTGTACAGCATCTTATCCTAAACATGGCCTCTCTGAAAACTAGTAAAGACGTGGCTGTGAAGGACTCGATGGAGCGAGCTCTTAAACGTCATATATGGATACTGACATCGCGTCGTTTCCAATTAATTTAAGGTCTCTGAGTTCGATTTTACCACTTACAAATTGATCAGAGGTACCATAATGGTAGTAATGAATCATTTAAGTATATTTTATTGATTTTTCTAATACGCTGCACTGCAGCCATTAAATGTCTGATCAGGTTGATTTCAACGGCTATTCCCACTAAGACAAGGTCACTGAGTTCGATTTACCTACTTACAAATTGATCAGAGGTACCCTATTGGTAATAATTGATCAATCAAGTACATTTAATGATTTTTTCTAATACACTATGCAGCCCTTACTAATAAGAGAAAAACGCTCTCACCATATAGCTGGTGCCAATACAATGAATCACGCAAAAATAAATTTGAAAATGTGTGAGAATTTTAAAGATTGTTTTTTAAAACAAAACACTTTCGCATATCATTCAAATTCGTTTGGCAAGAAAATTCTGTGGCTATTCTGTTACACATACACCGATTTAAACAAGTTAAGGGAGCGATTCCCATATAATTAATGGTGTACTGTATATTTTGATTATGGCATTTTCCATTCGATCATAGTATTCCTCATAGAGTAATTACACAAAGAGTGTTCACTCTTTTCAATTCTGCATGCTGTTAAATACTACTATTTATCTACGTAAAAGCTTATGTAAAATATTGTTTTAAAAACTGAGAGCAATTATATCTTGTATGTAGTAAAACAGTAAAACAGTTTGAGATATACAGGCAATGAATTATTTATTATAGACAACTTACGTATGTTAAAATTGTATGAACATATATATTTGTTCTTAAAATTAATTTAATAAAAATATTTAATACTACTTTTTCCCTACGCATTTACATCACATTTATTAAAATAAAACGATTTTTTAGATACGACGCTTTACAGCGCGATGCATATGAAATCAATAAGAGTGAACACTGTATAATCATTACTCTATGGTATTCCTTATTAAACATAAGCTCGCTTTTTTTGAAAATTGCTTCCGGTTGAGATGGAAACCCATGATTCCCTAAAAGTATGCTAAGAGCACCCTACCGATATGTTAAAATCCCCAAACTCCTAAATGATTCGCTAAATGTTATGCTAAAAACGTCCTAAACTCTTAAAGGATTCCCTAAAAATACACTAAAAATTACTTAAACTCCTAAATGATTCCCTAAAAGTATGCTAAGAACTCCCAAACGTTATGCTAAAAATTCCCCAAACTCCTAAACATAAGTAAAATAATAAGTTTATCCATAGAAGCATATATTCTGTTATAACAAGCAGGACATCTCACTACAACAGTTAACGTTTACATAACAGCAGAAGCATTAGTAAATGTATCTTCGGATAACTGGGCATCATCAAAGTTTAGACATAGCCATAATAAATGTTCCATTAATTATCCTCGTCAGATGTATAGTTCTCCTCTTCCTCTGTATTCTCTTCATCAACGTCCACCTCCCTTCTAATTATTTTGCCGACAGTTTCATGCACTTGGTTTTCCAGATTCAACAAGTTCCTTTGATTGCCTCCTCCAAAATAGAGCTCATAGTAGCACGGTTATTGCTTCTTTTCTTCAGTTCATTAAAGCGGGTATAAATAAGCTGCAAGGCATCGTTTCTGTTGCATTTATCTAAATAAATAAGAGTCCAACATCCTACGCTTGACAAAAAATTTTAAATATCACATAGGGAAGCCTTGTTTATCTCGTCTTTTGCCCTGTTCTGGATAATATATTTAATTAAATATGAATTTTTAAGATCCAGCTTTGCGACATACTTATAGCGTCGTAATTTGTTGTTCTCGTCCTTAATATTTGCAGCTTGTGACTCAACGTTATCATCCTCCTCCCCATCTTGTTCAGGATCTTGCTTCCACATAGTTGAACAGTATTGAACATGGTTGAGATTATATATATAAATTTTCATAAATGCGTCTTTATGTTTATAGACATGTCTTAATGTCTATAAACATACATTTTTTCTTACCGGTGTATAACTAAAGAGATGGATTTGCGCCTATGACATAAGCTAGTATGATGGTAGTAGGGCCGACTATGTCTTGGAAAACCACCTTCGTTGAGAATTTACTACGGAATCGTCATGTACTTTTTAATAAGGAACTCCGACGCATTCACTGGTTCAGTGGTTCACAGTACAAGACGCCGGTTGACTTGGAAAGACAGATTATCATATATGATGGTGTTCCTACAGCCGAAACAATACCTCTCATATAGCCGTTTGATGTTGTTGTCATTGATGACTTGATGGAAGAAATAAAATCATAGACAGTTTTAACCTCTCTATTTACAAGAATGGTGCATCACCTACCGGTTTTGCAATAACAATGACACAAAATATGTTCAAGGCATTGTAAAGAATTGCTCACACAATCGCTTAATACTCAATACTTGGTTATTTTTAAGAACCCACGTGATGTCAACCAGGTGAGTCATCTCGGACGTAAAATGTTTCTGGGAATTCCATATTCCTAACTTCAGTTTTCAGAAAGATTGTTGTAGACAACCCCTACTCGTATCTATTTATCCATCTACACCAGCTGACACCCGACTATTTACGAGTGCGAAGTCATATTCTACCAGGAAAGGAACCGCAATATGTCTATCTGGCGCGTAA
>JAYRBW010060626.1:0-10689 GCA_036023295.1 Invenusta paracnida | reverse complement strand
GTGTTTACACTAAAACGTAATTTTTCAAAAAGTAAATGAAAGCTGATGTTTTACTGCACCATTTTTTAAATTTTAAATGTCCTTTATTTTTAACGCAGAATTAAAGTTTATTTAAAAAAAGTAAAAAAAATATTTTTCATATCGTATACATTATTTCATAATGTATATAAATATATATATATATATGTATATATATAATACTAAAATTATGATACTAAAAAAATTACTCTTTTTTAGCAAAAAATATTAAAAATACTAAAAATACTCAATTGAGCGAGCGTGCGAGTCACTTTTTTGGAACCATTCTGACGCGAACCACGTTTTCAATTTCACGTTTTCTTAATTAAATTCAGCAGAAATGTCAAGATAACAATATCAACTACAGCTCACTCATTTTAAAAACTAAAAGAGACAGACACATATCTTTGTAATTAATCAGAATCTATGACTATAAGTATAATCAGGGGCAAATGCAGGATTTTTATAAGGGGGGTCTGGTGAAAAAAGGGCACTACTTTTTAACATTATAAGCAGTAAATGTGGCATAATTAAAAATTCAAAAAATTATATAAAATAACATACTATAAATATACTTACTGATATAAATTGTATTATAGCACATGGTTCTGTAATATAAAATACTGCTTAAAATAAACTAAAAAATATATATAACTAACAAATAAATTGTCTTCTGTATTCCTAACTAGGTTTTATTAATATCTTGCCACTTCCTAAGCCAATAAATCTAAGTTCAAACATAATTTAAATTTGAATGACACATATATGCATGATTGGAAGGTAAGCATGATGCATTATATGCATGATAGGAAGGTAAGCATGATGAATTATATGCATGATAGGAAGGTAAGCATGATGCAAATATGCCTGATAGGGCGAAAAGGGTTAATAGTTTCAATGTCTGTACACAACCTTAAACACACAAGTGAACAGATGCAAGTCCTATACTGATTGTTCATATCTTATGAAAAAGGGCACATGCATTGGTTCCTAAGGGGAGGGGTTCCCTACATCTGCTCATGATAATATATCATGGTTCATAGCAGATGATTGAAATTAATTTCCCTGGCTTTTTGCTGACTATGATATCTATATATAGTTTTCACTATCCTTGCACATTTGATATAAAAACTCATTTTAAAATCCACATAAAAAAATATTTTTAGATAATAAAACTTTGTTACATTATGCTGTGTACACAAATGATTATATAATTTAAAAATTATCAAGATTACACAGTAAATCTTGAAGATAATATAGGTGCATACATAGATACAGTTTTACTACATACAGGCATCCAAACAGACCATTCTAAAATTTCTGGAAATACATTATCTTCCTCACATGGCTACGCATTAAGAATAGTTTATAAAACTGCACTTAGTGCCAAGTTTTTTAGGTTTTATTTATTAGAATGCATTTAAATGAGTGTCCAGATATATCTTATAATATATTATGTTGTTTGAGAAACTACTTTCATAAGACAATTTTCAGAAATATAATTTACAGGTCAATCCATCAATCTAATTATCTTGGAAATATTTTTGAAAATGGTATGTTGTATTTATTGAATATTGCAAGCAATGTTTAATCATATTGGTTTTAATGAGAAATCAAAAATCACTGATACCTTTTCAACTTTATTGATTTATTACAATCTGTCAATATAATTTTTTTTACATTTTATGTTAAACCATTTTTTTAAAGTTATACTAAAATAATAAATACACCCCCACCAGCTATAAATGCCACCCCTATATACTTTTCTAAATGTAATGTTGTAACACTATCAACTATTTACTTAAATGCAATTATTTGATTACACTCTCAAAATATGACTATATGTGTCTCATTATGTGTCTTCTAAGCAACTCATACCCAGAATTCATTTAACAAGTGTTTTCATACTTAGCTGTACTCATACCCAATATACTCATTTAGAAAGTGTTCTCATACCCCTAAATCTATAGATGGTGGTGACATAACAGTGCTCTTTCAGCAAGCAGAAGGATGCCTAGATTAGGGATTTGCTACCTTCATAACTATCACACTAGTGAGCTCTCCAGCCAATCATGGTTGACCTAGCTGATACCTGTGTTACATCTGCCTCTGGTTTGTAGAGTATATATATGAAATGCAACACTTGGGTACATGATGTAATGCAATTAAGGAAAGCTTTATTTTGAGTTATTACATACACTTAAAAAATAGCAACTATTGTACACATATTTTTAGTTTTAATTTTATAAAAAACATATCTAAACTTTGACATATGTTTATTATACAATACATAGTTAATAATATAAAATTTATCTATTAATTTAGAATAGCAACTTTATTGAGAAAAAATGTGTTGACAAAAATCACAAAATCCCAATATCCTATTAATAATAAAAAAATACATTACAATCAAATATACAACAACAGCCATTTCAATTATAATTATTTCATAAATTAACAAATTAAACATAGTTTCCATTTCATTCAGATTTAGGCCATGATCATAATGTTTATACAAAATTTTGAACATATCACTAAATTTACTCGAAAAAAAATTTTTTTTTCAGTATTCACTTTTCAAAATGTTTTGTACTTACATAATAATTGCCAGCCAAAGTCAGCATAAGAAAAGTGTAAAACCAAAATAGGCAACAACTGTGATCACCAATGTCTAATTTTTAAGTGGATGTTATGTTGTTTCAGTTTATTAAAAGAAGTTGATTTTTGGAATAGATATTAATATTATGTACATTCTGAAATTGTTGCAGAAGAGATTATTTAACAAAACAATGTTAATTAAAAAGTTGTACTTGAATGACATTTTATTTTTTATTAAACTATAGATTATACTTTATACTCATCATGCTGCATAGGATTTCTAGAATCGCCTTTTTCTTCTCTACATGATGATATATAAATGTTAGTAATTGTTTACTGTGATGTTACTTTAATAGCAATTTGAAATTACATGTATATTGCTAATATTATATATCTAGAAAGAAAATTGATTATTTTGGTAATATTAGGACAATTGCAAATGATATATAATGTTATTTTAATGATGATTGCATCCTATATAATCTTTCATTATTGACTATGATGTCATTCTATTTAATTATTTATACTTATTGTATGTTAAGTATATATATATATGTAAATATTATATATTGATTCATAAGTAAATGTAACTAGATACTATTCTCATTCAACATCACATCCATCAAGAGTCAGATTAGTTCAATGCTATTCATACAAATGATCATCAAAGTGAAATATATCACCTAGAATCAAAGTTGATCAAATACTCAATTGACCTAAAAATCTAATTGAAATGTCTGTTGTTATATATTTGATTTTAATGTATTTTTCTATTATTATTAATTGGATATTAAGTTATTGGAATATCAGATGTCTGGCATTCATTAGACATTTAATTAGTTTGTCAAAAAGTACTAGCTTACAGAAATATTTTTACAAATTGGAAGCTTGGTGAAATATCAGTTTGATTAAAAAATATTTTGGCAAATCAGAAACTTAGCAAATTATCAATTTTACTAAAATATATCTTTGCAAATTGCATAGCTTAGCCAATTATCAGTTTGACCATTTCTGTGATTTTGAAGCTTAGCAAAATATCAGTATGAGTTTTTTGCCAATAAAAAATGCACAGAATTTTATGTAATAGTCTAATTCAAAGTTACTTAATCTCATATAATCCTAAATTATTAAATGCTTATTGGTTTTGCACCTTGATGCATATCATACTAGATTTAAAGGTCCAAGATTAACAGCAAATACAATATGCAATAACACAAAGTAACATGGAAAGGCAAAAGGTAATATAAAAATGGCATGTCCCAAATCATTTGAACAGGAGACTTGCCGAAAATCTGGCCACTACACTGAAAAGCAAACATGTGTCTAGTTCTAAGCAAAACAGAAGGGTGAGGGTCAAGCAGAAAACTAATACTATGATGAAAGAATTTTCTAGCAGAGTCATCATGATCAGATTTGAGAGATGGCAGATAAAGTGGTAAGACTCTCAATGATGGAGTCAGCCTGTTTCTGGGTGGATTCCAATGTATTGTGTTCCCTATAACTGAGAGATGTATAGAACATAGGTACTCCATATCCATATGGGATGATTTTGAAACCAGCAAAGCATCAAGGTTGTCCCATAACAATTGGTCATTGATAGTGAAGCCAAAGACTTTTACAGACTGGGTTGGTTCAATTTTATACCTGTACATTGTCAGTTTGAGCCATGGGGAATTACTTTTTTGGAACAAGATGTGGAGTTCCTTTGTCTTGACAGTATTTACTTTCCTATCATTATCACTTGTCCATCTCAAGATTTCATACACTTTTGCTTGCATTACAGAGTCAGTTGGTGCCTTGACAATCTCAAAGACAGAGCTGTCATATACATATTTATGTTTATTAAAACTAGGAAGGCAAGAGAGCCTGTTTTTGTGCCTTGGAGGTGTGCAATGGTAACCATGGAGAGGTGAAGCTATTGTAAACAACTCTCTGATAACACTTCTCCAGGAACATTAACAACCAATGCAAGAGGTATTAGGGGTGTCCAACTTGCTAATCTTGTACATCAGATGGTTGATATTAATTCTGTTGAATGCTTTGGAGAAGTTAAACAGTCATGGGCAGGTGACAGTGCTTTTTTTATAGCTTTGAGTAGCTTGTGCATGAGGGGGACCATAGCATGAGTAGTTGACTTGCCTTTGAGGGTGTTCATACTGATGACTGTCAATGCAGGGTCTGATATTTTTTGTAAAATTTTTTGTATAACTGTGCAGTAGTGTTTAAACTATCAACTCTCATTTTATTAATTGTCATTTTCATCTCACAATTTTTCTGGCTTGCTTGCAGTTCTACTAAGACTTTTATATTTAAACAGGGCAATATTATATGAAGAGATGTTGCTAATTCAAAAAAACTTATTGTGAAAGTGTACTTTGTAGACTAGTTTTTATGTAGTGAATACATATATTATATACATTCTCCCCTACTGCATGGTAGACCTGGTCCTTCTCATTAGTTCTATGACCTGTTTCCTGTCCAGCCATAAGCCTACTCAGCATTCAGGATAATAGAAGTTATCTTGTAATCCAAATCTCCCTACTGCCTTTTAGGGTATCTGCCTCTTCAGGTAAAGACTAGGAGGTAACTCTGAATTTAAATCTTTATGGAATTCAATGACAAACTATAATAAGTATAAGTTTGCTTACCAAAACATACAAGTTTTCGACTGAAATGTTTTATGTTAATTAGTTGTTTAGGATCCTTAAAAATATTTAAAGTTTACAATGTTCAATCCCACATCAAAAGATATTAACAGTAGACATTATGACTAAAACAATGATGTACATTTTTCCAGCAGTACTTGATCGTGATTTTGTGAACAAGCTGTGCTTTTAATTCATAGGCTGAATTAGATTTGTTACATTTATGTTATTATAGTTTTTGTTATTGTTTTTAGGAGAAGTAGTTAACATTTTTATGACTAAAACAATAATGTACACTTTTTACTAGTACTTAATGGTGATCTTGTGCAAAAGTTGAAATTAAAAATTGCTTAAACTGTGTGCACCATTATAAAATTTATATAGATAGCACAAAATTAATGTAATTCTACATTGTATTTTTTACAATGTATTGCTATTTTCACTAATTCAACATAATAAATGAAATTTTTTAGTTTCACAAATTTTTGAATATATTTTCATTTTTGTTAGACATGTGAAACACTTCTTTTGCATTTTCAAGATGAGGATCATATACTAGGATTTTTTCAAAATATACTGAAATTTTATCAAAATATACTCAAATATACTCATTTTATTTTCGATTTAGTGTGGTCACCCTGATGGACATAACAAATGAATTTTTTTAGGGGTGGTATTATTCTGGGTAGAGGTTGTTATATGTATATTTAGTTAAAATATATATAAAATAATGGCAATTACAGTCTTTTTATATTTAATCTCTTGCTTAATTTCAGGTACTTGAAGTGAACTATTTTTCTTTTGTGAGTCTTTTTACTTTTGCCATACATAAGTCAGAAATGGAACACATGGAGCTATATCATGTGCATAATATACAAGAAATGTTGACAATAGCAAGATAGTATCTATAAACAGTTAGTGTGTGTGAATGGCTTGAGAGAATGTAAATTACATAGTACTATGTTTAGCAATATGCTTAGGTAGATTTCCCTGTAAAAGTGAAATATTGTATTTAACAACTGATTGAATTTGACATAAATTATATGAATAGATTTGATGAAGCCCAAACTGCCCTTCAAGAGGGAATATCATGATTAACCAGTGCCTAAATATCTCCTTGGGTGTACTTTTAGACATGACATTTGTTATGGTAGTAGTATATTATTTACAAATTAAGGAATGCATTTCTTACTCTGCTTGCTCTATCAAATTGATTGATTTGTATATTAGGCAGATTTCAAAAGCTTTTGAACTAATGCTGTAAATTATTTACTCTTTTATTAATTGCTAATGAAATTTATAATACAAATAAATAAATATATATATATATAAATATAATTAAACAGAACATTACAACATGGATTTACAAAAAAGTTATAAGCATGTTTATAGCCCAGATACAGAAAACTAATATTTAATTTTAAATTTCATTTGTTCACTTTTTGTCAAATCATAGACTTACTAAATATAGTTGTCATTCTGATGGATCTCCTTTCTCCATAATGTAAGTTGCTTGCTAGTACTTGAAATGTCATTGAGTAAAAAAAATATTTTGTGGAGTTCCTCTTAAGAATTGAAATGCATGCTGTGTAGAAATGACTTCTAATGGTTTAGGGAGCTAAAGTCATGGGCTATAAGGTGACTGTTACTTGATTTATGTTTACATAGCTCTACAAAATATTACTAGATAATTACTTTTAAGTGAATTTTTTTGCTTTAATGCAAAATGTACTTACTTGATTCATATTTATGTTACTCAGGGTGGCCAGGGGTACGTGAATTTCACATATACAGTCATGCTCAAAAGTTTGGAATCACCATAGAAAAATCCTATATTTTACATATTAAACATGAATTTTTCAAATGTATGTAATTTAACCACAACTTAAGTAGGATAATATATATTTACAAGAACTATCTTAAAGATGATATTAAATAATTATATTTTATATCAAGTCATTATCTCAAATATTAGTTAAAATATTCCAATTTTAAATTGATATGTAATTTTAGGTATTATTTTATTATTTATTACAAAATGGACAAGATTTCAAAGTTTTATATTTTCACTAATATTTGAGATAATGACTTGTTATAAAAAATAATTATTTAATATTATCTTTAAGATAATTCCTGTAAATATCTACTATTTTACTTAAGTTGTGTTTAAATTACATACAATTTAGAAATTCGTGTTTAATATGTAAAAACATAGGATTTTTCTGGGTGATTCCAAACTTTTGATCACGACTGTACATGTATTACTGATGGCGACTAAATGACCTGCTGATTAAACAGCGGAGTCCAAATTTCCTGACAACCAAACGGCGGAGGCTAGTCGTCACTAACAGTAATAATGATCGCATTTGGCCACAGTTCGATTATAAAAGCAATCGGTAATGTCATGAAGGTGTCAAAATTTTGTTTTCGCATATTAATTTAAAAAATGCATTTTTCGCAAGGCAAGGTTTCTAAATAATACTGGTCTTTGGGTCGTCATTATGGCGACGTAACATAACACGCAGATAACAAAAGTCTTACTTACAGCATTCGCTATAAATATCGTTAGATCTAATCTAATTAATTTATATACCATTTTAAAGACAACTAATATAATTAAATTTCTATTCAATTACGCGTATGTTAACAACATAAACTTATTAGACCATTCCGGTAATGTCACATGCAGAAATTGCTGTAACACCTCTATTGCTCCCATTAAAAACGCTATTCTAAATCAGTGAATCATATTACTTCAATAATTGAAGTGAATTCAGTTCACTCAGAGATATTAGACTTTAACATCTCATAAAAACATATTTTTAAATCGAATATTGAACAAAAGAATCTAAGTCATGACAGCTTTAGCAGATGTAGCAGGATATTGGTGCCAAATTTAGCCTAATAAAATATTCAGCAAGACGTACTCAAATAAAGAACTAAAGAAAGCTCACAAATATAGATACACGTACACACACTAGGTTTTATTAATAAAAGCTGAGCTTAAAAGTTGAGCACAAAAAGTTGAGCAATTGCTTCGTTTTGTATTAATAAAAGATAAACCTGAGCTTAAGCTAAAGCACAAAAATGTGACCTTGAAGCTGAGCAAAAAGTGGGTTACAATTAATAAAAATAAGCTTAAGCTCCTAAATCCGTAAGCAGCTAATTAGCTGTCTTATGAAAAATTACAAAAAATATTATCGTATATTAATTTTTCTTGTTTAATTGTATATTTTAAAACATTTAAATTTTGTTTAATAAAACTTGTATAAAATAAGTATACGCATATTAATAATAATTTTAAGTAAATGATGCATTTTAAATGTAAAAAATACATTTCACAACATTTAAAATATATTTAGAAGATTTAAGATAATAATATTTTCTAGAAAACACGTGATATAAATTATATAATATTAAAGTTTTGATATATTTTGTTTTAATAAGCTATTATTAAAATATACCCTAAGCTTTTGCTTAACCACTTGAGATTTTTTCAATCAATAACAAGTTGAGTAACGACTTAGAGCTTAAGCTTAATCTCAAATCTATTGCTTGGTTTTTATTAATAAGGCTTATTGCTAATAATTTATAAATAGCTATTGATCAATATATTAAATTATTAATAAGAATTAGTATCACTTTAACGAATCTTACTTTATGTATTGAACGATTATTCATTGCAGTGTCAAACTCCATTGGATCAACTTCTCTTGTAATATCCATTTCAATAATATCTTCGTTTTCATCTACTTCAGAATTTATTATCTCCTCAGAAGCATCTGAATCGGACGTTGTAGTTTCACTTTCAATAGATATCACATTACTTGTAGTCTTTGAATTAACAACACTGTCATCTATAAGACTATCTTCAGCGGAAGCATCATCTCTCGCTTTTCGAGAAGAATCACTGCAGCTGTAAGTGGACTGTTCAATCCTTTCCCTTTCATTACGAAGCGAGTCTTCAACTACTATAGACTGCATACCTTCTGAAGTAGCTATGCCTTCGGGCTCGTATATAGAAGAATTATTATCATTATCATCAGAGGTCTCGTCAGAATCCGCTTCGGAATCTGAGTCAGAAGACAAAACAACCACAGAACACTGCTTTTGGGGAGTGGTAAAGGAGGACTCCTGCAGTAGAGTCTCGAAATTCGCGGGTGAGTTCTGCGCAGGCCGATAAGAAGGATTTGTGGTGGCGGACGGTGAATCGCGTGATGGTGGTAGTATTGAGATCGGACGTACAACATCAGGCTTGAAGACAGGCGGTTGGGGCGGAGGAAGAGGCACTTTTTTTAATACGGGCCGCGCAAAATCTGGTGCGAAAAGGGGTGGTGGCGGAGGTGGTTGATTCGGTGCTGCAATATTTGCTTTCAACAGGGGTGGCAAAAGCGTCTGAACCATAATGGGGCGTTGAGGTTGAGAGGTGGTTGTCTGATTAAGGAAGTTGTTGGGTCGCCGCGTGTCCTGCGAATTGGGAATGAATATTTGATCTGGTCCCCCAGGTGGATTCCACTTTGAGGCTGTCATCGACTGCTGCAGAACCGTAGAGTTCATTAGAGGACCCCCGGTGCCAGCGGACGTGAGATCAAGCCGACTCATCTGATAGCGCATTTCCTGCTCGGACGCGTTGTCACGTGACTCTTTCTCGATTCGCAGTTCCGCCTGTTGGCAGAGTTTTTCTGCCAGCTCCACGCCTCCTGCCACTGCTACCGTCGCAGCTGCTGCTTCCTCGTCCTCCTTAGAGAACATAAGATCGTGATCGCTGATCCCGAAGATCTCCATTGAGTGGAGGAAAGCGAGGTGGAAATCCAGTGCCTCGTCCGTACGCCGCTGGTTCAGGTGTAGTTCGGCTAATTGAACTTGAGTGGACGAGTGTTTAGGGTCGGTAAGGGCAAATAACTCGTGAAGGTCCTGTCGACTAAAGTACCGGTAGGGGTTATTGTCTGTTATCTGGATTCCCGTCGTCTGCCGCGTTATGGAGTCCTACAATTTTACGAGAAATTGGATATTAGATGATAATAATTAGACGATGACTTGGGAACAAAATGAAAGAAATAGTGGCTAAAGACGAAATTATGCAATATTTTAAAAACTTATTTTTAAGATATAGTGTCAGCCAACCAAAGGAACAAATTTTATCCAAGTAGTTTTAGAAAAAATTGCAATAAAAAATGGTAAGAAAATCGCAAGAACAAAAGTTCTTATTGAAAGTTGTAAGTTCTTATTAAAAATATCATTTTTTAAATATAAGCATTTATGTGTATACAACTCTAATAATATAACAATCATTATCTTACAATGACAATATTAATATGCCACAATATAATTAGCAGAATTACTTAAATATGTCAGTGCTGGTGGAGCTCAGTTTGGAAATAATAACGGCAAATGACTAAAATAACGCCCATATTATTTTGACTCAAAA
>JAYRBW010060625.1:0-10689 GCA_036023295.1 Invenusta paracnida | reverse complement strand
CTAAATGTTATTATACTATATTGTGAATTTGGACACAAAATGAAAAGCATCATTCATTCGGGTGGAAACAGACTTTTACTCCCTCATGAAAATAGCTATAAAAAGATAGAGTTAAGTAATGTTTAGTGGTTTTAGATACATCGATATAAGTCAGATGAATAAAAAAGAAATTAAACCGAACAAAGCTGGTGTAAATTAAAACTAATGTTAAACAAAACTAATAAACATCCATTTATATAAAACAACGATTCAATGTCATAGTATTTATTAATTAGAACGCCCAAAAGTTGAACACATAAGCAATTTAAATAAAAACCGATAAAATTACATATAAGTAACTGTCTGTTGACCAGTGTTTTATATTCGCTTATAGAGGCTTTTATTACATACGCGTTCACACACTATTTTAATCTATATAACCTAAAAGTATTTCCGTGCAAGTTTAATATATTTCGATGGAAATGTCGCCTACAACTAATTTTGTTTAAAGTACATTTCAATATAATTAAAATGACATACATTATCGGTCCACCAATTAATAATCAACTAATATTAATCAACATTTTAAGGGCATATGTAATAATTTAGATATTTTTGTGTGGTTATATTAAAATACATAATTTATATAATCCTTTTTATTAATTTGCATTCTAGGTTCAAGAAAAATCGGTAAAACTGTTTCCGTATCATCAAATTTGTTGGAAGACCGCTGATATGTTCTGCGCCTACCCAAACAATAGTAGCGGATCTATCGGGGACTCCGGAGGACCCCTGTATGTCAATAGGAGTACTTCCGACAACGAAACAGAACTAGTACAAGTTGGGATTTATGTTTATAAATATGGAACAAAACTGGTATACACAAATGTGTCACACTTTCGTGATTGGATAGACTTTCACTCGACTGGAAGCCAATTAGACATACATATAATATTCTTGGGTGTCACCATAGTGATGCAACTTGCAATTTACTGCTATCGATTTGAACAGTAAATTGATATCCTATTTGTTTTTATTTCAACATAGGGAGATTAAAAGAAATAGTCAATCGTAGTCTCGCATTGAGGTTATAACTATATGCCTACTTCTCATCCTTTAAAACATTTCATTTATATAGACCGTGTCGTCTATCATTACCTAAACAGTTGTCATATATTTTAATAATTTAACAATGTAATACATATATGACATTTTGTTATATAGAAAAAAAACTATTAACACATCCAATACATTGGCAGTTGTATAAATATACCTATTAATTTTAAATTAATTTTCTTTTAATATGACATTTATTGACAGTTTCATCCAAATTAGTTGTTAACCGGCTAGGCGCCGAGCTCATGGCATAATGTATTTTGTCTGATATTTTAATTTTATCCTAATTAATATACACTTAAAACGTTTTTATTGATGAAATCAGATCCTAATATACTTGTCTGTAAAATTTCATAGAAATCGTTGATGTTCCAAAAAATGGAACATGGCGCTTATAGGTATACAAAAATATTTTGGAACACTATACTTAAAATGTTCCATTTTTTGGAACATGGCGCCTACAGGGTTAATAAACGTTAAAGCTTCTTAAATACAAAGCGTTAAAAGGTTTATGATACGTAAATCAGACATTGTTGTTCCAATATGTTAAAATGCATATGAATATTTTCAAAAAGTGGCAATAATGTGTCAGGAACAAATGGTATGATGTATTTAAACATGTTATGCTTTAAAACGGTTATATTATCATATATGAGTGTGTTGAAAATAGGTAAAATATGACCTTTAAGACAACATAATCTGTTCACAACTTTTGTCATTCTTATGTATCTATGAATATTATATTAAATAACGATTATTATAAATTAATACTATTATATAAATAGTTGTACATATTATATAATCGTGAAAAGAGATAATACAGTTATCAAACTTGACATAATGCATCGCAAATAATTGATTAATTTTTTTTGCAGGCTTTTGATGCGCTCTATATTTATTTACTTGCAGTCAAAGATAGGCATATGCGAAAATGTTGAGTGTAATTCTAAAACCGTCAGTCTAAAGTTAGAATCTTTTAAAGACTTACAAAAATTATTCAACTCTGGCAAAACATGTCATTAAACGTTAGTAACTCCTCCAAAATTAAGAGCTCCTCCATATTTTGAAAAGCTGATTTAGGACAGCATATAGTTTATTAAATTTTAATTTATTTTAAAGTGAAAATGATATGTCAAAGCTTTAAATATATATAGTTAAAAAGGTGTGTTTTATTCATGTTTTTTTATTTCTTATATTTTCCGGTAATATTATCACATTTACATGTACTTCTGTTTCTATTCTATTAATTTGCAATTAAATATATATGCAGAAAGTAATCAAATTGAATTGAACCATATTAGGTAAAGATTTTAACTACATAAAACGAATAGTGTTTTATTGCTAACGAATTCAACTTAACATTTATTAAAATATGCATAAGCACACACATACATATAATAATAAAATGCATGTAACACAAATATAATGGAAGCAACATATTATGTTTTTATACAAAGAGTGAGTTTAATATGTTACGTAATTTTATATATGTTATATTATGTGAGATAATTTAACAAATACATTATAATAAATGCTATTATATGTATGTAACAGGATATTTAAACGTCATTGGTACATGCAGTAGGTTCAAAAGAATGTTCATGTCAGTATACCTTTTTAATGTGTTTGTAAAATGAATTAGGAGTCCAATATACATTTGGTACAATGACCAACTTTTTCTAAATCATTACGATCTTTTTAATGAATTCATATTAATGATATGATAAACTATTACAAATAATACCAATTTTTACGATTGCCAGTTTGATAAGTCAAACGTTAATACATTTTATAGATAATTTTCGGAAGATTTCAGAACTAATATTTATTAGATTGCATTTGAGTGAAATGGTTTACAATTATTTATTATTTTTAATGGTATTAACACCATTTTACATTTGTACTAACACTAAGCGCTGGGTAAACCAATGTTACACCAAACAAATATCAACAGATATAAAGTTTGTAAAAATATGAACCATTTGTGATGTTATAATGTTGTGTTCGATGGGATTGTTTAACAAATATGATAAAAGTATATTTCTGTAAGTTATGAATGTTAAATGATTATAAACATTTTTTATTAGAATAAAGATTTGTTTCCTTATAACCGTAGTTATTGGAGAAGTATATTATTAAATTATAAAGCTGCATACTGATGTTGTACAAAATTTGACAATTAACCAACTTGAATGAATTTTGTTACTGCTGGAGGAATTTTTGTTTGTTTAAAAATGGATGTTATAACGCAAAACATATCACAAATTGTTGAAGGTAATATTAAGCCGAATTATAATTTTAAAAATTGTGATAATACATACTGATGTTGTACAAAATTTGACAATTAAACAACTTGAATGAATTTTGTTACTGCTGGAGGGATTTTTGTTTGTTTAAAAATTGATGTTATAACACGAAACATATCACAAATTGTTGAAGATAATATTAAGCCGAATTATAATTTTAAAAATTGTGATAATAATTTCTTGAGTGCAACTATTGGAATAAAATATCTATACTATTTTGGTGTCGTTAATGAAATGATATATTTAATGAGATACATATTTCAGAAGCTAATGTATTTTAGGTATATGAAAAATTGAAAACATTGCTTATTTTAATAGTGATAAAAGGAAAATGTAGTTTGAATTAAAAACTAGTTATACGAATACGGACTGTAATATTAAAATGGAGTATGGATAATAACAGGTAATTATGTATAATTATGTTTTAATAACAAAGAACAAAATTCTATAGATGTTAAAAAAATTATATTTGAATGTATTAAAGAAAAGGTTAAGCATTTTTGATAACATTTAGGGTACAAATATTATTTGTTTTTTATTTGAGTTATTAAATCTACTAAGAAACTATAGCTTTACCGTTTCCATCATAATCACAAGACTTCGTTGAAGTTTAATCATCTATATCATCAGTATTATCTATTAAAAATATATCCTTTTCATATGGAAGAATAAACAACATTTTTGAAGGTTAAATTTTAATTTTTTTTCAGACTCGCCAGGACAAATACTGAAGATGTGTACGTTTTTTTTAATTAAGAGTATTAAGTGAGATTGTCTACTACTTATATACATATGAGAGTAGCAGTTTCACGCATCCAAAATATAATTATATTAGTTTTAAAAGCTCACTCTTCGGATGTTATTGCTGTCGCATATAGATCACTTTAACTCTCGACCAAAGCCTTCAGGTATACCAAGCTGCTTATATACAATCAGTAAATTACATTGACTTTGGGAGCCATGGGACAGCTGTTTCAAACTTATTAGTTCTCGTCAGCCGGGAACACCCAAATAAGGTACACAGCCGGGTACAGTCGGTGGATTGTATTTTATTTGGGTGTGGCCGGGTGACGAGAACTAATAAGTTCAAAACAGCTGTCCCGTGGCTCCCAAATTCAATATAGTTCAATGATTGTACATAAGCAGCTTGGTATACCTGAAGGCTTCGGTCGAGGGTTAAAAGAGGTTTTAAAAGATATGTGAAAATTGATAAATTATGTGCATGTAGTAATTCATATACGACTACTTACATAAGAGCTGTCGATGGCAACATAAACACTGAAACATATATTTTTGTTGTATTTCTTAATTCAATTAACTTCTGCGTCAATCCTTTCATCTATTTTGTAGTTTTAAAGAAAATGCTGGTCTAAACATTTAAATATTATAGTTTATAGTACAGCTACTGGTTATATCAAACGTTTATGTAATCAATTCATATTTGATGTCGACAGTATTTTTCTTGAAAAGACTTTTGCCGAAACATTTTATTGTTATAACAAATTCAAAAAAATAAGAATAAATACATTTTGCATTTTACCAAAATTAAGATATTGATTTGGGTCGATACAAAGGATTTGATGAATGCTTTGTCTTTGAGACCATCACTGTCTGAAAAAGAGTGATTGTAATTTTATCCTTCTGGGCTATTACATATTATGTTTGCTTGTATACAAAACAAATATCGAGTATAACGCAATTGTTTTAATACATACATTGAATTTATATTATACTTTCTATTCCTACGTTGTCGTGTGACAAATATACTGGTGTATATAGAGTATGTCCTTTTGTAATAACATTGAGTTAATTCACGAAAATTTAAAACCAGTCTACAATACATGCCATTCAAAGTAAGCAAAATAGAGTCCAGGATCGATTAGCATCAATTTTTTCGTACCATAAGAACCGCAATTTGTTATTACTTAACAAACTAATTTTCTCGCTTTGTAGCTTTTTTGGGGCAAACATTTCTATACATACAAACGTGAAAGGTGGTTTTAAGCAAACTTGTTCACTTTTTCAGTTTTGTATCATTGGTTCAAATGAACTATCGTTTTATATATTTATCAAATTTTTGATTTTTTGATTTTATTTTGTTTTCGAATAGAAGCGTTTCGAAGTTGTTATATATATTTAACTGTCTCAGCGTGTTTAAAATGATTGCGCACCATACTTTGTTAATGACCTTGACGGCACGCTTATGTTGCTGTCGCCTGAGATTTTCTTAAACACACAACAATATATAGTTACAACAACCGGTTTTTGGATTGTATAATTCAACTCTAATCAGATAGTAGGTAAGTAAGTCAGAGGTTTTGTTTTATTGGGTGTGGTTACGGTACACAAAGAACACAAAACGATATAAAATAATAGTATTTTCATAATATAATAATCTAGATTAGTCCATTTTCAGTTAAACACAATTAAAAGCGTAATATGAATGCTTTACATTACATTTTAATGCATTAATTATATTATATAATTCAGAGGAACCATTTTGGTAGCAAATAACTAATGTTAGAGCTATTGGACGATAATACCCTATCGATTTAGAATGTATGACTCTGTAATTTAAATAAATGTTATTTTTATATAAATTTATATTACGTTTCATTCTAATCTATTATTTTTCGATAATTTGTTAGGTCTTAGGTTTCAAAGTGGAATAAGCGTGCTGATCAGTGATGGAGTGTGAAAGGTAGTGGTTTGAATACAGGACATGGTGCTGACATGGATGATGTCGCATTACATGAATTTTGCTGCGATAAATGCAACATAGACGCACCGAATATCTTGTGGACGAGGTCCAACTAACGTCAAGTCATTTTTGACTCACGTCCGTCTGGCAATCTGATTTGTGCATACACCGGGTTGGCTTCAGCTAGTTTGACCTTGTCCACAATATGATCATTTTTATTTGACTGCACGAATCTACGTAGTAAGACCGGTCATGGTGACATTAGCCATTGTGGGAGGGACTAGCCTTGAGAAGACCATCGTTGAAAGCCTAACAATTGTTCAAGAATAGCAAGGAGGGCAGGTGGAAGAACAATTTCCACTGTGCCGTAGGTAGATTTTTAGATTTTGAGACTTGAGTAACAGCTGGATAGCTTTCCAGATAATGATGTTATATTTTTCTACTTTCTGTTATTGGGTCTTATTAGTAAAACACGAAGTGTATGTATCCAGATTGAGTTTAAGCTTCTGTAAACTTCCTGTTTGAACTATATAGCAATATACATGTATTAATATTACTCGATATGAAAAATATTAGTACTAATATTGACTTAAATTTTAAGCATATTTCTAGTTCGAAAAGAATTAAAACAAGAGTAAAACAAATGAGTAAATAAATATATGTATATTCTAATTAAGAAAATCACACTTACCAGATAATTAGTTAATTAAAGGGTTATCTTCACACAAACAGACTCAACCGCTTATTTTTCAAGTTACACAGAACGCCTTCCCTTTCCTCGTCTTCTTTACAGTGTTTTATCCACTTCCAATTACTTTTTTGGCCTAATATCCGCCGTCACTCTGCTCCCCATGAAGCGCTCTACTTCATCAATAAACCTATCCACCAACAATGTCTTGCTCGTCATATCCTTTATCGATGTTTCAATGACATTTACTTTTTAAAAATATTCACAAGTTAAGTGTTGTTTTACCAACTTCCTTTTCCTCCAACTGACGATCATCACCTCATCGCTTGTGTAGTTAAAAAAAGTTAAAATCCCGAACATTTTCACAGTTTCTTTCTCACCATAACAGTTTTTTAAACTTGTATTTATTCTAACATATTCTGAACAGAAAACCTAAATTGAAAATATTACGTCTTGAATAAAACGATTTCGTTAAATTCTTTTTGAACATATACTATTATTTGTCTATGTTTTGAAATTTAAAATTTGGTCGCATTTTTATTTAGCCATAGAAAAGTATGATGATGTATCGCCGGAATTAAATCTAGGCATATTTAAATTTACACAACAATTATCAGAAGAACAAAAACATTAATGACGAAATCAAATAGAAATCATCGCCACTGCATCACGTGGTGTGTAACGTTAAACGCTGAACTGTTTACAGTTATATAGTATATAGTATATATATATAGTACATAGACTAAAATATCGTACCTAAACTAAAAATACTTGCCTTGCACATAATAAATTTACTTGCCTATACGCATCACTACAAATTGATGCGTTGGCTCCGCGCCACCCGGTATAATAAAAATACATTGTCAAATTATGTATAACATAATTATAGTATTCTTTTTAATCAGTAAAAAGAATTTTAGTAAGGTTGCAAAACTTGAAAATAATTCGTTGTACTAAGAATGAGCCTACAAAATATTAATTTCTGTACAGATTATTAAATTTGTAATATATATATATGTGTCTGTTCCATCAAAATAAACAAACTTATTTTAAAACAAGTATCGAAAGAAACTACAAAATAGCTGAAAAGTACAAAATAGATGAAAAGTACAAAACAAATTAAAAGTACAAAATAGATGAAAAGTTCAAAATAGATGAAAAGGGAAAAGAGCCGGTACTTACTTACTTTTTCTACAGGCAGTTTTATTGATCGGCTCATGTCCAGGAATGCAATGACAACCAGGAAAATCTTCTCCGCACAGCGTGTTCGCTCCACAGAGGCTGCAGTTGTTACAGAACTTGATCCCGTCTCCCAGGAGGCCATCGTTACATCGGCAGAATTTGCTTGAACAGTCGCCATCTTCGTGGCAGACTGTTTGGATCAGTGTCGCCTCGGTATGGCAGATGAAAGGGTCTGTTGGAGTCAGGCGATGGTGTTCGGAAACAGGTTAAAATGAGAAACAGTGGATTGACCTTGAGAGCCATAAAATAAAACAAAATTTAAGAAAAGTGCATTAAAAATAAGTTTCCGAAATATTGGATTTCATAGAATAAAAGACACTCTCAAGTAGGGTCATTAATCAACCCTATCATAGAAAATGTTTGAATAATAGCTGTATATGCAGATATATTTAAAATAATAATAGTAGCAGGTCTCTAGTTAACTTTTAAATAGGAGTAACATCCCAAGTTAACTTCTAAATATATAATACAAACAACCCAAGTGGAGTTTAAAATAATAGCAACATCCCAAATTAACTTTTAAATAATAGAAACAACCCAAGTTGGTTTTTAAATAATAACAACATCTCATGTTAACGTTTAAAAAAATAGCAATATCCCATGTTAACTTTTAAATAATAGCAACATCTCAAGTTAACTTTTAAATAATAGTAAAACCCTTGTTTACTTTTAAATAATAATAAAACCCTGCTAGCTTTTAAATAATAGCAATATCCCATGTTAACTTTTAAATAATAGCAACATCTCAAGTTAACTTTCCAGTAATAAAAACATCCAAGGTTAATTTTAAAGTAATCAAAACATCAGAAATCAACTTTCAAGTAATAAAAACATCCCAAGTTAATTTCTAAAGAATAGAAAAACCCAGTTAATTTTTAAATAATAACAGTGCATGGTCAGTTAACTTTTAAATAATAGTAACATCCCAAGTTAATTTCAAATAGTAGTTACATCAGCGGAAAACGTTTGAATTATTACCTTTCATATAAAATGTATTAGTCTACTCACACAGTATACGCCATAGAATAATAATACATAGTGTTGACTCTTATTGATTTCATATGCATTGCGTTGTAAATCTTCGTCGTTATAAATAAAATCGTTTTATTTTAATGAATTTTATGTAAATGGCCATAACAAATGTAGTATTAAATATTCGTATTAAATTCATTTTAAGAGTAAAATATACATGTATATTTATAAACGGTTTTACTGCATAAACGATTAAATTGTTGTGAATTTTAAAACAATATTTTGTAAAAGATTTTTGGTATCACAATAGTAGTATACTACATACATAACCAATAAGAGTTGGAGTTCTATGTATAATTACTCTATGGTATACACTTGTACCATATAAATTTAAAAGTACATACACATGCTACGTAGTCGTGTTTATAAGCCACGTGGAGCCGTAATTTATATATAGGATTTTTTTAAATGATAAAAACATATAATATCAGTACCTACATTAAGATAGAAATACACTCATGATAACTATATATTTATTTAGTATATGTATATTATGTAATTTTAACTATGTGAAACCT
The DNA here is from genome assembly GCA_036023295.1 of Invenusta paracnida. Lineage (NCBI taxonomy): Eukaryota > Metazoa > Platyhelminthes > Proseriata > Coelogynoporidae > Invenusta > Invenusta paracnida. The sequence continues at coordinate 1,107 of JAYRBW010060625.1, read as the reverse complement.
ATATATTAATATGATATCTAATTTATATATATATAGATATACCTATATTCTATATATATATAAACATGTATATATAACGCGAAGTTTTACTGTTATACATTTTACAAAAATGTCACGATTTACTATTAATTTTTTATTGTATGGATTATATAGTAAGCAGACAGAATGAATACTCTGGAATCCAATATAGCAGATACTATTTTTGGTTATTTTTTAATGAAGATAAGCATATTTTAAATCGCTACCAGAATATCCATAAAAATGTATTTCGCAGAATCCGTTGATGTCATCAGAAGATTCGATCATGAAGTAGCGACCCCACTGTTGACAAGGAAACGACTTTAATGTGCTTTGAAAACAGTCATTTTCCACTGTGTAACAGACGAAAGTTGGAGGGGAGTAGAATCCAATCTGAATAGAAAAGTAGAAGTAGAAAATCTGGTATATCCAAGAAATATGGGATAAACTAAGAGGAACAAAATATTAAAGAATTAATGAACTTAGCAATTTATACGTAGTTTAAATATATACAAAAGTGTGTATAATTTTTAATTCGACCTTACTCTTTTGTATACAACATAATAGCAAAAGTGTTGCGATTTCCCTTTAAAGCTAAAATACATGCATACTTATTTATTTAAACACTTATAGCCTTAAAGCACGATTACAACCCTTCTTTCATATTATATTGGTGTATTATAATTCAATTAACAGAATATTTATGAAAATACGAAAAACAATAAAGTAATCACAATAAAATTGCAAAGTAGTTCACAATTCAATATAGTCGGCCTGTGTAACGTGTTTCTCACCATAAACTTTGTATTCCTCTGCATGCAAAGATTCTCTTCAAAATATACAACAAAGTAGGCGAGATTAACGGAGGCCCGGAAGTCCAGCTCCCAGGTGTAGTAATTCTTTAATTTAACGCAGGTCTTAAGGTCGCCATCCAGCGCCAAGGAACCATGTGAGGTGCTATCTTTCATTTTAACGTGCCAACCAGTTACTATAAAAATGGTGTTATTGATTGTTTGTGGCACTGAAGAAAAAAATGATGAGGAGAGGAGAGGAGAGGAGAGGCGAGGAGAGGAGAGGAGAGGCGCGGAG